>JAECUM010095743.1:0-38843 GCA_016617855.1 Megalonaias nervosa | reverse complement strand
TATATATATATATATATATATATATATATATATATATATATATATATATAAAAAATCTCATTTCAAAGAATATATTACCACTTACCACATTTTCCACAGTACAATCCACAGTTTTCGGTCACCCACTGGGAGTAAGCAGGGTTTGAGCACACACCCGTGCCATAGCTATTGCAGTTTGATATTTTGTCTGTGCAGTATCCTATGAGAAGAAAAGATTATTGGAATCATATGCTTGCATTTGGAAATAACTCTGATAATTTTCGTTAGGAACTATCTCACAAGACCCTGATATTTGTTTCCTTCATCAACTTTGGATTCTTAACTGGACCTGCATTAGCCAAGGTTGTCCATCTTGCACAACATTTAATTATATCGAGAAGACTTTGGTTTATTCTTTTGGTAAATTTGAACCTTTCATGAACTTTAAAGTATGCTATCCTTTCTGTTTTTTTAAGTTGAACCATTACACAGTTATGCATTCAAAGGAACTCGCATATGCTTCGCCGATTCTATACGTTTGTTTTTCTTCCTAATACATGTAGCATCATATGCATATATTGGCCATCAATGTCAGCTAGGTCTAGAATCCAGAGATTTTGCTGGTCAGGAATATAAATCCATCAAGCAGGCTGTAAAATATCTGACTTCAGTTCGAAGACGAGACTACATAGTTTAATGAGACGAGGGTATGGTGAAGGTATGATTATTTCATCACAGTAAACCTCAATTAACCTAATAATTTCGTGACATTGTTCATCTTTCAGTCACAAAACCCTTGTATGTCAGTGTAGAGGCTGGTGCATTTAACTAATTCAAACTGTGTTGGGAAAGAAGCTCAAAAAAGGTATTACTGTTGTCCTGGTTACCACTAACTCAGTTCAGTTCATGGGGAATGCTGGTTCCAGTACCATTGAATGTTAGTGTGAAAGAATCGCCCCTATGAAAGACTTTTTTAAATGTCTAATGCCTAAATTTATGTTCTAATTCGTTTTGATCCCGTTAAGGCTGCCAACCATATCGTCCAACCGTCCGGCTCACGATCCATGCCATTATGGGACCGTATATGGCGGCAGTTACATATCGTCCTATGCCTCGTCAAGTTGAGGCACGGAACGTTAATATTACCGGGGATCCTACTGATAGATCCGTCCTTCCGCCTAACATTAACATTACTCCGGCAGTACAGCAATCTACACTGCCGGACGTACTCCCGACACCATCTCACCCTCTCTTCTAAACTCTCATACAAGGTCTAGGCATCAGTTGTCTTTGACGACGAGGAAGTTAGCTTTTCTTTCCGACTTCCCCTGCTGTCGGGCAAAATCAAGGAAATTGCTGACAGACTATCTGCCATGATCAGTGACCCAGGGAATTTCACAGGTGCCTTTCTTCTGAGAGTTCAGCGTTCTTTGCTTTCTTGCTGGTATAAGATCCATTCCAACAACTTCTTCACAGATCTTCCATCTTTAGACAAGAACTATGACCTTGCCTGCTTTCATAAGGTAGATAAAGACATTCTGCACACCACTTCCAAGCTCGTTCGCAATACTGTAGCAACGTCTTCGTTGTTGGATTTTTCGTCTCTTGCGATTTTTCAGGTTTTTACATCCAACCCTGACCCTGCAAACCTACATTCGGATCGCCTCTTCTGTTCGTGACGAAACTAACTTCGGACTAGGTGAAGGACGCACTTTTCCAGCAAGATAACAGCACGCTTATCAAAAATCGGAATCCACAACCTTCGGAGTTTTCCTCCAAGCTTTTCTGGTCAGGATGGCCAATGTCATTCAAGATGGAGACGGCAAGATCAGTTTCCCTCTCCATCAGTTTGAACTATTTTGACATCTGTCTCGATCTGAGAGTCGCATATGCTCGCGTTTCCGTCCTTGGGAATATCCTGCTGTTTACATAAAGAGGAAAATGTTATCAGTTGTACGCTTTCTATCGGCTTAGGCCTTTTCGAAATTAATCCACTGTGTTGAATCTTTGTTCCTTACGACTTCATCTACTTCCACGGCGGTGTATTTAGACGACATCGTCTAGAAAAATATGATCAGTTCCATTCTAGTCAAAAGACAAAACAATTTCCCTTTCAAATCATGTAGTTTTTTTTTTCTTGTCAATTGGGAAGTCCGATCTTTGTCCAAACCATCACTTCGTCCATGTTTTATGTTATGTTTCTCCGAGCTCAGAATACTTTAATGTCCTCGCATCCTCTACGAAAAACATTACACATTGTTCAGCGCACTAAAAAGAGCACCATCTGTTGGCGTCAAAAGGAGGTAATAGACAAGATTTATTGACCTTGGTCTGTATAATATAGACAGAAAAGACGAAATTTTTTTTTTCGGGAGGGCTGGATTCGGGAGGTAATGTGATATATGTTCCTAAAGTTAACGTGATCGGGTAATGATTCTAGGAGAAACATAATTGACTGGGGAAAAAAATGCTATTTGTGGATAGCATTGCATTTATGATGACCTATGTCTCCATCTTAACCTTTGTCTTAACCCAATTGTGAAGGACAGGAAGCTTTTAGGGTTTATTTTGGACCTAATGTATTTTTTTCAGGTATTAGACTCCTCAGGGGAAAGGAAAATCGAAACTTGACTATGGTTCGATTGTGTACGGATCAGTTAGTGAATATTACCTGAATGTGTTTAATCCGATACACAGTCAGGGACTTGAACTCTTTTAGGCCGATAAATCAGTCCCTCACCCGTGATGATATTGATTGACGGTTTAGGGACTGATATCACCTATTCATTAAAACATGCAAAAATCTGCAGAAAATTTTGGCTGCACACATCGATGCACATTTTATACACTTTTCTGTATATCTCGCGGTTGTGGAGCTACCTTCAGCTGAAAGGTTCCTTTGGCGGCATGTACATGATATTTCCGAAGCAAATCCATTGTTTGGTGACCTGTAAATCCACATGCAATATCACAACCCTTTGTCATGTGGCCACTTTGAATTTTGCGCTAGATGTGGCTGTTACGCAGGTTAGTTCCGGAAAGATTTGTATGCAGCATAATGGACAGGTGACATCAAATCCACGTATCGTCCATCAGTATCAACACAGATTTGGGGGTTTGATTTATCGGACTAGGGCTTTGCGTACATGAAGAAATTCCACATCAGAAAATGTCTATGCTGAAGCAAATAAACAATCACTTTGTATCAGACAATCGAAATTAGCACTTCGGTATGCTACTAAACTATTTTCTAATCCAGCCACCGCCATAATTTATCTTGACATCATATATTCGAAGAACGTTTATCTCCCAAAACGTGTTGTGCAATTCATTCTTAAATTTTCAAACTTTTGCTGGCACTACATAATCGCTTTTTTGCTGAGGTGTCGTATAGGACTACTGCACGCATACGTCCAGAGTTTCTCATGTATTGGAAGCCATTCCGTCATTTGAAATGTTAACAAATTTTACTCAAGCCTGAACAGCCCTATTCTAAACCTTAGTTTCTATATAATGTACAAGCCGACTGCGTTTAATGCGTTTGATTTTGGACACGTCTAAAATGGATATATTATATGTGTGAAGAAAGTTATGAATATGTTTCATTAAAAGCCTCCATTTTCTAACTTATTACTTAAGATTTTTGTTCCCTGTAACTCTATTGTCAGTTTGAATCAAGCAAGAGATTTAAAATAAAATCTTAATTCGTCAAACATTTAGAAATATGTTTGAGCTCATTTTCGAAATTAATACGAACACTTTTTTCTTGTAGACAATTCAATACCAAGCAATGTAAATCATTGAACTCAATCTAATCCCAGATAAGTAAATAGAGAGTTTCATGGTTCCTATTTTGACTGTATTTGCCTTTTTAATATTAATTTGCAATCCTGATATATATGAGAAATTATAGAATTTGTACAGTGGTATACACTACATTTTATGTTCCATAAATAAGTGATGTCTCCTCAGTGAGTTATGTAATTTTATTTTCATGTTCATATATCTGAATGTCCTTTATCTTTATATGATGTCGAACGAATATTCTTCAACTTTCTTCAAATAATACAAGGGGGTCTATTTTCCGGTCTCTACGAATCCTAAAGAAAGATGCAATGTTTCTATAAAATAAAGTTATTCATTGTTTTTTTGGGGGGGGGGGGCAAAGCGTACATAGATACTTATTTCACACATTAAACCGAATCAAAAACTTTTTCAAAACTCCCCTTTTAGAATTGTACCATGGATGTAAACTTCTACTGTACAACACATAATATCATTTAGAAGTCGGACCAATTCTCCCTAAACCATTTTGTTTTATTTTTTGTGAAAATGTTTTAAGAATTTTGATTTATTTTATTGGCCATTTTGGCTGAAGTTGTTTTATATGGAATGTTTAGTAATGTATTTGGTTTCCAATTTTTTTTTTTTACCGAATTATTAGTTTAGTTTCAAATTGCAAATTAAGTAATAATCTTCTCTCTGTATGTTATCGACAGATGCCTTTTCTAAATTTGCGATTAAGTGAGTTTACTTATAACTGACCTGTAGCTCTACAACTAAAAATAAGGAATTCAATAATACAGCCACCACATCCGTCGCTTTTACCATCATTAATAATTTAGGGACTCAGATGAATCAAATAAAGTAACTTCTTGCATTTAATTCAACTTGCCATTCGATAATTTAGGCATTCTAAATCTAATTTCAAGCTGTTTCCAGAAGGACTGTTGTACTAATGCTTAATCTCTCCAAATAATTTAAATTGATCTGATATAATTCGTCCATTTTTCTTTTCGAACCATGTGGTAGTATTTATTCATATAACATTGTTTCTGTACACTTAAAAAATCACTTCATTATTTTATCTTCCTCTTCAGTCCTCATAAATCTTAACATCATACCTCCAATTTTTTTAGTCTGGTATGTTCTAATTTAGATTAAAATCTTTCCAAAATATTTACGCATATCATTTTATGATGATTCTCAAAATATAACTTACTGTCAATTCATATCTATCACTTTCTGTTTGATTGAAATTATCATGTTCACTTTATACATTACTTTCAATTCTTCCAGTTTCTTTTCTTACACATATATTTTACACACATTTTAAAATGCAACAGTGAGTTGTTACAGTTCCGAACTCCATGAGCTCTCCTAAAGTCTATAATTTGAAGGAAAGAATTGCATCTAACCAGTAGGTATGATGAAAGTGTGTATCAACGGTTTCAATACAAGATAACCTACTGGTTACAAGTAAACAAATCTAAACATTGTCAAACACATTTATGTATTATATTTATAAATTTTTAATAATCATAACTAAGTTGTTGAAATCATCCGAGATTTAAAAATAAGGACATGGTCTCGGAGATGGGATACAAAACGTTTATTGAATAGATGGATAAAGTCGCCATACCATAAACGTGATAAAGTGATAAAAATAAAACGTCTTTGAATAACTTCCGGTAGTAATCAGAGAAGTAGCAAACTTTTTTTCATTGTTACAAAGCATGCGTATTCCTGGTCTAATTAAATTGTCCCCACAAACATCCGACTATCAACAATAAATCTCATGAAAATATTTTTTTCAAGAAGCTCGCATCAATATCCAACGTAAACCCGATGACGACTGTACTTGCCTGTTCCAGTCATAGTACCCGTCCCAGTGCCTGGCAATGTTCCAGTACCCATAGGACCAGTCCCAGTGCCTGTCATGGTTCCAGTTCCCGGTCCTGTAAGAGTTCCAGTGGTCGGTGCCATCAGTGTGCCTGGTACATTATACAGTCAAGCAGAAATTATACAGTTGCATGTCATTTCTAAGAGTTGGAATTGAATTCCCTTTCTCTCGACCTTACTTTCCCTTCGTAAACAAAATCGAAGTCTCTAAAACTTACTATTGTTCGCAAAAATATTTTCGTCAAATTTGTGAATACGAGCAAAAGCGCAGTTCTCAATATTCTGACTTTATATTAATAGTGCATAGATTCGAGATTTGTAGGTCATGAATTCTCTGTATCCTCCCTTCATAATGACTCATCGGATTAGATAATATTTTCCCCACTTACCACCACATTTTCCACAGTATAAAGCACAGTTGTCGGTCACCCACTGTGAGTACGTAGGATTGGAGCACACACCCTTGCCATAGGTATTGCAGTTTGATAGTTTGTCAGCGCAGTGTCCTATTAGAAAAAAGGATTAATTCTCCATATGCATGCATAAATGTTCAAAGCCAATCATCCCACAAAATATGGTCTTGATCTTTGGAAATAGCTCTGATGATTTGCATTAGGAACTGTAGCGCAAGACCTTGAATTTTACAAAATATTTGTTTTCTTCATCAACTTTAGATTCGTAGGTGGATCTGCGTTAATTAGGGGTGTCAGTCTTGTACCAAATGTCAATATTTAGTTATGTCTACAAGTATATTGGTAAATTTAAACCTTTCTTGAAATTTTGAGCACGTAATACTTCCTTTCTAAATTAAAATATCACATATTATGCAGTTAAGGGAATCGAAATATTAACACTATTAAAATACATTTTTACTGATCCTACTTTGTTATACCTCAATCATGTAGCATCAAATGCATATGCAAGCTATCAATGTCAGCAGAACCATTTCTCACAGTAATGTTGCTTGTGCATGACACCAGTGACAGACTTACGTTCCATTTGACATTCATTGGATCTGCAAGCTAGCTCTAGAATGCAGCGATTGTTTAAACAATTTAAACAGTTTAATGTCACGAAAACATGGAGAGGGGAGAATTATTGTGCCACAGTGAACCTAAATTATTCCAGCAATGCAAGACTAGTCATAACTGTATCTTCATGGGGTGAAAATCGAATAGAACTGATTACTACACGCATGGCTACACTGCAATATAAGTTTGTCAAAATATGAAGCAACAGGTCAGTACAATCCAGTCCAACCCAAATTTCTGGAAGATGCGACTTAATAATTTCGTGATATTGTTCACTTTTCAATCAAACAACCCCTTGATTTTAGTTGAAATATTGTTTTATAATCAGTTACAACCAATATGTCCGTAGGACAAGTAACAAATATATTAATATGCTTAGGAGCGCGGAATATATACGTATTAATGCAAATGTTTTGGGATTTTCTTCTTTTCAAAATCATAAACTGTTATATAGTCTTCACAGAAGGATAGAGAGGGACATAGACGATCCATAGTGTGAATATTCTCCAAACTCTCGAGAGAAGTAGGTTACAAATGTTACACGCAAAAGCAAAAATGGGAAAGAAGAAATGAAAGCCAATTGAAAAAATGCGATAAATAAGAGTCTTTTATGTTGCAACTTCAAAATAACAATAAGGATTTAAACGTCAGATCGTAAATTGACTATTTTGACATTTTGTTCCTTCACTTGATGCTAATAATTTGTTCTGTTACATAATTGTGCGTTTCCATAAACATACAGTTACAAACTCTGAACAGATTATGATTTGTTCTACATTCTACTATATACATTTTTAGAGACACTAACAGTCGCTGACAAATATCTTCCAATTTACAGGTGTTGGAAGCAGAACAGTTATATGTTTTGATCTTTCGAACTTGAAGAGGATTTTGAAAAAATACGAAAACAAAACAAATCAGTGTAAAAGTTTATGCTTTGATCACGATTTATATCTTATAAGTTAAATATCGTTCCTTATGCTATCTCTTCGTCGCAATTTAACATTGATGAATATTGCTGTCGAGAGGGTACTTCCTATCATCGAGGATTCAATCAGTGAAATAATATTTAACATTTCGTGTTCTCTTTTCATTTTAGATAAGCTTCAACTAAATATTGTGTCTTCTAGGCAATTTCACAATTACCGGGAAGAAAAGTGTTTAGATATAATGCTAGATAACATCAGCAATTTTGAGATTAGCATATAAAATATTTGTCCGCGCTGTTTCTTCTCATCTTTACCTGTGAGACAAGTTGACGCATATCTTCATTAACACAGTGGGGTTTTCTGTGCTTAATGTTGCAAAGCATAGAAACAAAATAAAATTCTATAACGCAATGTTTTATACTAGAAGTATTTTCTTCGTGTTAGCCTTGTCATGCTCATTCCATATATTATAAAATAACACGAATGAAGAGTTTTAGAAAGTTTCAAAATGGGGTAGAAAAATCATAAGACGGTAAGATACTTATGAGATAAGAAGGCTAACTAAGTTAGTAAAGAATTAGAAAATACTTGAAAAATATCTTTCGAGAAAACGATTCACCAAATATATTGAGCTATCAATTGTCCAAAATCACAAACATCAGCTGAACGTTCCCTTGCATCCAACAGTTTTTCGATGTTTTTTGCGAAGTCCTATTAGCAGTCCTGGTCCGCTCGTATGCAATCATAACGTGTGAGATAAAAGAATCAGCTATATTATCTTTGGAAGTCAGCCATGGGAGCAGGAATTTTTTCCAAATTCAAAATGAGAAAAGCAGGCAAGAAAAAATCTTATTCGCTAGAAAGTTTAACTTTTCTTGGTGAAATGCGATCATTTGTATGTACTGCACAATCATTTTTGTGTCTTCTCATAATATTAAATTCACCAGTTTCGTTTGCGTAATATGCATCATAGGTGATAAACAGCAAGCAGAAAAGCTTAAGTCAATCCTTTAGCTACAGATGGTCTAGATTTACAACAATGATGCTCTTGTATGCTTGTAAAGTGTGTACCTCCTGTTCCCGTTCCCATTCCAGTACCTGGATTTCCAGCCTGAGGAATCGGGTACATCCCTGTTCCGGTCGATGTGCCGCCTGCCGAAGAGACCAAAATAAATATCATTAACTATATACTTTATAAATTGTGTTATTTGTTAATCGTTGTTGCTATTGGTTAATATATGGTAAACTCTAACATTCGATTAATTAATTCTGGCTACGGCTAAACGATTGATTACGGAAACGTGGAATGCTGACCACGTCATACATCTGTTGGTCACCAGATCCCGACAAAGACTTAAACGCTTTTACCTGACACCAGTGTTGGAGAATCAGAAGATCTAGCTCTTATCCAGACTTTCATACAAATTAAATAACAAAAATCCAAATAAATCCAAAGATTTAAATTGGAAGGATTAAATGGAACCGAAATACGATTTTTAAATTATTGAAAATAAACGTCTATCCATCGCAAGATACCATTACTACAGAGATATACAGACAAATAGAAAGTGAAACTAACCTTTGATATGATGTATCAGTCAACAACTTCCGTTTCGCGTAAACAGTGCGCTTTCATCTACTTTGAATGGCATTGTTAGATCTTTCACTTGGAATTTAAGGAATCGATATCTCTTTTAGATATTATCCACGAACGAAGTACCACAATACCCTGTCACCAATTATGACCCACAATTCACTTTCAAATTTACCCTTTACCAAGCAAGCAACACTGAGGCAATTACAACGATACTGCAGCCGTAGACTGGATTTTCCTGGCTCATCTTTACATAATGGTATCTTCTATTTTCATGTGTGTATTGCGTCATTGCTTTCTTCATATCAAGATTTCGTTGTGTTTCTTTAGAGTCATAACATTCAATCCTCTTTAACAATCTTTCGTTCAGTATTGAATGACAATCATGCCATGTAAGCACGCACCTCAAGACCATTAAACTGCACCGTGTTCATGTTTCATTCATTAATTGTAAAAGGCGTAAAATTTTCAATGAACCTTGAAATATTTGTTTTTATTCTGTCACTAACGCTATTCCTAAAACATATAAGAATGACTAATATGCTTGCTTATAAGTATAGAGCAAAAAGTGTATATGAGGAGTATGAGATAATATTGGGCTCTCTTTCTTGTAGCGTAGAATACCTCGTACGCTGGGGCATCCTATGCCATATGACTTCGGGTCCACTTTTTAAATACTGAGTTGCAACACTATACTTTATTGACATATGCAACGTTTCGTAGTTGCATTCTGTTGCACACGCGAATATCAAAGATTGCAAGTATGAATTATAAACGTATTGAACCTTGCAAACAAGCTCAATTTGATTTCATATTTACAATAAGGAACGAGTATAGTGTTACGTGTAGGCTCGTACAAAAATAATAAGAGAAAAGAGTGAAGCCAACAAACTTTATATATTTTAACAAAATAATTTATTTCCCTAGAAAACAATGTAAAAATTGGAAATAGGACTTACGGTTTGTAAATATAATCCAAAATTTAATCCTAAGATTGAAAAATATAAGTCCTATCACTAAACAGCTCTAATTGAATCCGGGTTTGAATCTCGATGAAATTCCAATATGGAGGCGATGACATCAGATGATGTCTGTACTGATGGTAACAGATCCTCGATTGAATCACAGTTTATGTTTCCGTATAGAATTCCAGAATAAATTTCCACTGAATTTCTGTTTCCCGGAACTTTTATAAATATAAAGTACTTGTTTAGTTTTCTAGAGAATAAATTATTAAACCCAAAAAATAGATGAACTTCAAACAATCTGGCTTCAACAATATAAACACCTTGTACCTTCAAGGTGTTAAGATTACGACTAACTGGAAAGCTCTCGGAATGAGTAATAAACCCAACTAAAACATCATCCCATTCCGGCGTGATGGGTCACGTGGTCTCTTAACATTTGAACAGCGCAATAAAAAGAATGAAAATTAGCACGTAGGCAAGAATAGCCATATCTAAGAACCAAATTCTCACACTGAAAATATAAAAAACACTGATTACAGTTCAGCTAACATGCGGGCCGAAATGACCTTGGCAATAGCCAATCGTCTTTACTCGATGTTTGCAAAATCTATGAACCAGAGTGAGGTAAAAATAGTGCTAATATAATATTTTTACGTTCTAAACAAACTGAATTTACTGGAAAAAATATCGAATCCCGTGAAAATAATCATTACAATAAAATGTAATGAAACAAAATTAAAATAAAAATAGAATTTAAAACTAACACACAAGCAATTTAATTACATATACGTAACAATAGTCGGACAAGTTCTTTATGCCGTGGTTGCATAATTGCGAATTCCAATATTGGTTTTGTCTCATTTTCAATGAGGTAACATTTGTATATTTGTATGTGTACTTACCCACTCACCCACCTCTCTCTCTCTCTCTCTCTCTCTCTCTCTCTCTCTCTCTCTCTCTCTCTCTCTCTCTCTCTCTCTCTCATGGGGCAATACGTTATTATTCTATCTTCATTCTAATGTTTTAATCCGATCCATATTTGATGGGCAACACAAAAAATGCAATTTGCTCTTTATCTCGAAAACATATACTCCAAAGGTAATTGTTCCAGCCATTATGAATATTAAAAAGAGAGATTTTTAATCAACTGAGTATGATTCTCATTTCATTTTCCATCTCAATATTGCTGAATGCTTAGAATCCCAATTGTACCTGTGTGTGACTCAAGCTGCAGTAATATATAAGGATCCGCTACAGATCAGGAAATGTAAGCTATTAGAATTGCTTTAGCGACATGTTTTCACAACTGATCAACTTCTGTATTTAAGTTTCGGCAATAGAATAGACTGTGAAACAGGTAATTGAATATGCGAAATAATCAAAACGTTTAAAAAAGACCCCAAAAAGTCTAAAAGAAAAAGAAAACATAGGCTGAAGACAAGAAGCAGAAGAATAGATATTACTCAAAATGTAAAATATATAAATTGGAAGCTTAGCATCAAAAGACAATGGTCTGACATGTAACTATGATAAATTTGTGTACTAAGTATTCAGTATTATGTAGACATTCTTTATTTACAAGGAAAGAAACAAAGCATTGTGAAAAAAACATATTTATGGATTATGCCCATCCATTTTAATATAATAAATGAAAAGTGTTTAAAATCATTGCAGTTTTCGAAAGCGTATTGACCTGGTAATGGGATAAAGAAAATTCTTCACAGAAGACGGATAATGTAGCTAAAATTTAAAATTGAGAAAGTGATGAAAAAATGTCTTTGAATATCTTCCGGTAATAATGAGTTTCTCTCTCTCTCTCTCTCTCTCTCTCTCTCTCTCTCTCTCTCTCTCTCTCTCTCTCTCTCTCTCTCTCGTAACTGTGGGTAATTTCCTGGTTCAATTAAATTTTCTAACAAATATTCAACCAAAAACAACAAGAAATCTCATAAAAAAAAATTTATCTTGAAGAAGCTGACATCAATATCCAATATAAGCCTGATGACCATTTTACTTGCCTGTTCCAGTCATAGTACCCGTCCCAGTGCCTGGCATTACTCCAGTACCCACAGAACCCGTGCCAGGGCCCGTCATGGTTCCAGGTCCCGTTCCGAAAAGGGTTCCAGTTGTTGGTCCCATCACTGGGCCTGATAGATTATAGAGTCAAGTTGAAATTATACAGTTGTGTGTCCTTTCTAGTGGACTAAATTTGAAGTCACTTTCTTTTGATCTCATTTGTACTTGGTAACCAAATCTAAGTCTAGGAAACCTAGAAATTTTTATAACATTTGTAAAGACAAGTAAACTTGTAATTTTCAAAATTCTTAATTTTTATATCAGTGTATAGATTCTATAATAAGCCTTCATACTGCTTTTACCTGCTGTTCATATTGATATGATTCGATATTGTTAAAAGAGCATCACTTTCTCTGCTCTTTATTTTGTGAAAAATCAAACAGATCACAGATTACTTTCCCGACTTACCACCACATTTTCCACAGTATAAAGCACAGTTGTCGTTCACCCACTGCGAGTACGTAGGATTGGAGCACACTCCCTTGCCAAAGGTATTGCAGTTTGGTAATTTATCGGTGCATAATCCTTTGAGAAAAAAGCATAATTCAGCCATATTCAAACACAAATGTTGAAAGCCAATCATTCTTCAAAACGGGGTGGAATTGCTCTGATGATCTGCACCAAATTTCCATTTCTAATTATTTAGAGAATTTCCTTTATTGTATTTGTAAATTTGTGAATTAAGTACTTAAACTTTCTTGTATAAGTTAAACCAACACATTATTGTGAAGTTAAATTTGTGTTCATTCTTTACGGTTATTGATCTACCCCTGACCAGTAGCATCATAGACATATGTAACCTCTCAATATCGACTAAGCGTTTTTATTTTCCTCAAGTGTACTGCCTTTGGGATGACACTTGAGACAGACTTAGGTTCCATTGACATTAATCACATCTGACACATAGGTCTAGACTTCAACTATTTCACTAGCCAAGCATCTTGTTAAATCTCTGACTTCATCTTGAGGATGGTAATAGTTTTCATGAGATAGTAGAGAGACAATTATTGTAACACAGTAGACCTAAACGATCCAATTACTAAGAGCATTAGATGTAAAGTTATTAAAGGGGACGATAAGAAATTAATATATTTCAGACGATAGTACTTAAATTCTTATTTATTTAAAAGAAAAAAGCAACGTTCACTTCCAGATTGAGAAATAATAACTGAAACGGAAAGAATAAACTAATATATCAACGCGGTTATAAAGAAAGTATACCATTTTGGGTAGCGAAAGGTTTCGTCAAAACATTATATAAAATAACACGAGTGAACAGGTTTAGATAGATTCTAACATGGGGTAGCAAATTCTTAGAAGGTAAACTTCGTATCAGGACAGCGAGATGAGCTAGGTTAGTAAAAATTTGCATATAATTGAAAACTGTCTTTGATAAAATAAACTAACATATTGTCCATAAATTACTAATATCAACTAAATGGTCCCTCCCTCATATCTCCCAGTTTTTCTAAGCATACAATGAAGTCTTTTTTTTTGCAGTTCTGGATCACTAGTTTATAGTCACTACTTGTGGGATAAAATAGAAATATTTTTTCCTGAATTTAGCGGGCAGCAAATATATCAAGAATCGCGTGACCCAATCACACACACACACACACACACAGATATATATATATATATATATATATATATATATATATATATATATATATATATATATATATATATATATATATATATATAACTGTCCAAACGCTTTCATGCTACTGATCTACTGATGCTTTCTTAAAATGATGGTCATGGAAAGAAACGTGCTCTGCTGCGAAATTGTTGACGAACATTTTCGTCTGCCAATATAATCTATGTTGATTCATCCACATGCGTAAAATGGCACAGATTAAAGATCTGGTGAGAACTGTAATGCTTCTTGGTGCAATCATCTCTTTCAGGTTTAAAAGTAAACTTTTCTTGATACGAAAAGAAATCTGTATGTATGAAATGAGGATTCCTCTTAATTTATTACTGTATCTGAAATTTACATGAGCTCTCATCTTGAGGACAAGACTGTCTTTCTTGTTTGTTTGCAGTTTAGTTAATTCCATGATATTTGAAAAGAACCTTTAAATACTTCATAATTCGAAATCGAAATTTCGATATACCACTACCGCTACTAGTCATGGTTCCTGTACCACCAGTCAGAGTTCCGGTTCCTCCTGTCATAGTTCCGGTTCCACCTGTCATAGTTCCTGTTCCTCCAGTCATAGTTCCTGTTCCTCCAGTCATAGTTCCGGTTCCGCCCGTATTACCTTTGAACAAAATAAAGACAAAACAACTTTATTTTGTACACAGTGAATGAAATTTAAACTGAATCATAATGTTATAATATAAAACTTCTAATTTTTATCTCACAACCTCACCCATCCTAAATTCCTCATGAATTAATCCCAGTCCTTCTTGTTTCCTTGTAACGTAATTTAATTGCGATGAAGTAAATGGAAATGTTACTCTGCAATGTCTGCTTATATTCTTTACTCTGTACTCTGAATTGTGATATTTAATTTTCTTCCTATCTAAATTGAAGCTGAGATGTTCAGTTCAGAGTCATCGTCTTATTCTACTCTCCGAGTTGGCTGCTATACTACAGACATCAATATTGCAATTGCGTTGTCAGCTTAAAGAACCCATTGTAATTATCCTGCCATCAGCCCATATTTTCTTCAAACAAAAGTAGTGTACATCGCATGGTTGGCATAGACCCATGGAAACATTCGCTACTAGCATGGCTATGTCAAATAAGGGAAAACATACAATTCTAACTTTAATGAAAATTTACAGGATTTGATCTAAAGTATATTTTAAAATAATTTGTAAGCTTCAAATCTTTGAAACTTTTCTTCGATTATCTCCCCCAGACTGATTAGAGTTAGTTCTTTAAACTATAATTATCTTGGTGACGTCATAGTCAGATTTAGGAACACCCTATTAGAGGTCTGTTTCTGTGGGGGATTTTTTTCTTTGGTTTTGTTTTGTTTAACGTGTCGAAACAAACAAATGCAGAACTAGTGAAATAAATAAACCTGTTATAAAGAAGGCTGTGTCCATGGAATAGAACATGGTATTGAAATGAAAAGTGTTGCCTGATTGTGGCTTATCTAAGTTAAACAGCAAGATGATAGCGAGTTTAAGTTGCTCGGTTTTGAAAAGTGGGTGTAATGCCAAATGGCATACATATATTATATAGTTATGATATTTTGGCGTTAGCTGAAACTCCATGAGCGCTCTGAATTTACTCTGACATTTTGGAAACTCTGTAATTCTTTCGTTTGGGATCATTTGAATCTTTGCAAGGAAATACCACCATAACGTATTAAAATGAGTTGTGTTACATACGAAGATAAGCACCTCAAACAATATACTCAGTCTTAAGAATATGAGTAAGCCATTGATATTTGAAAATAATATTCAAAGTGTAAAATAATGACTCTCACATTGTAGAATAGTTTTATTAATTATATGCAATTGAATATCTCTCATTTATAGAAAGATCTGCTATTTTAAAATTTGGAGGTCTACAATTGCAATTCGGATATATCGATATTTTCTGTTGATACAAATGGTTCCCAGAATTCGATATGTCTTATAATTTCTTTGAATAATATCTTACTTCTGCAATATGCACAGCAGTTATCCTCGACCCATTTAGCATATGATTGGTCGCTGCAAATATTTGTTCCGTAAGCACTGCAGTTTGGAATGTTATCGCTGCAGGAACCTGGTTTAATCGGAAGGAAATGCGTTAGTTGATAAAATGGTTGAATAACATTTTCAATTTCATCAACAGTTTAAAAGAATAATTACAGAATGGGCAAGTCGATTAATGTATTTTGAAATGGTGTTAGTTAAATAAAACCTGGACACGTGTTTTGATGAACAATTAAATGCAAGCTGATCAAAATGTCTATCAAATAAAATAACATTAATTGGTTAATTTTGAGCTTGATTAACTATATAAAAATGATGGCACTGATCGATAGTATGGATAATAATGCAGCTGACATTTGCTTCAAAAGATTAACATTTAATGGTAGATAACTCTGTTTTTCGTATCCTACATTACATACTACAAAACATTCCTCTTCCTTGACAAAGTGACAATGTATGTAGTAATGTATCATAATGAAATAGTCATGCACAAATAGACAGACAGACACACCTATAACATAACCGAACGGAACTAAAGACCAATGGGCGCATCAGACAGGCGGGGAGACATACCCTTATCAGAATGAAAGATAGATCGGTAAATAGAAAGACAGGCAGACAAATATGTTAAGGCTTGTGTGTTACCGCATCTCTAGGTGCCAGTTTAAACAATCGTAAAGCAGAAAACTTTGAATAGGTGATGATTAGTTCAACATTTTACTATATAAATTTCTAGAGACATATTACGAGTCTATGCTCTTAAAGTAACAGAAGAGAGTGAAGACAACAAGCTTTGTAAAATTTAACAAATAATTTATTTCCCTAGAAAACAAAGTGGAAACTTAAGAAAAAAGAACTTACGGTTTTACGAATTAAATCCAAAAATAATCCAAGAATTAAAAAATGGAAGTCCTAGCAATAAAAAAGTCCTGAATGAAACTGAGTTCGAGTCGCGATGAAATCCGAAATTGAAGACGATGACGTCTGTTGTGGTCAGCGAAGTGCTGCTGTGTCAACAGTCTCTTGTTGAATCACAGATAATATTATTCCACTTTTTAATTCAGTATAAATTCCAATAAATGTCTTTATCCAAGAATTTGTCAGGGCACTTTTGCATTTCCAGGGAAAAGAATCACTTGAATTCAACAATTTGAAGAAAATAACATTCAACCCAAACTGGTCACAACATAATACAACTTAACGTGTCAAGTGTTTTAAGGCCCCACTGGATAAACCTTTATCAAAACAACAGTTATACGTCTAATTAAGACGCAAAACAGATTCCCGGATGAGGGTCAAAAGTTCATTCTTCTGGAAAAAATAGAAGTTTGTTACCAATTGATATATACTACTTGTCACGTAGTTCAGGTATGACCTTGACTCAACTTAATGATTCTTACTCTGAGAAAAAAAAAAATTAAGAAAACTTGTTTACCAGAACTGTCACTGATTTTGGAATAAGGTCAAGAACTAGATACAATGTTTCTATTATTAGGTGTTTATAAAAATAACAAAATCAGTTCTGCACAATGTCAAATCCAGTAAACAATGTTACATTACAATAGCATGTAATGGAATTAAAAATTTTAAAACTAACAAACAAACAATTAAATTAAATATACATAACAGTACAGTAACTGTCGCTGACAAATATGTTCCATTTCACATGTGCTGGACGCTGAACGGTTTATATATCTTGATTTTTACATCTTGAAAAAGGCCTTTGAAAGAATACGTAAACATGCAAATTAGTGTTAAAGTTTGTGCATTGATCACAATATATCTTATCGTTCGAGCGAAATAAGGACTAGGTTCAATATGGTTGCGTATGTCATCTCCTCGTTTCAATTTTAATTTGATGAATAATTGTGGATGGAAGGTTACTTTCTGTGATCAAGGATTCTATCTCGCTAAGTGAACTGATATTTAACCGTTCGTATCCTCTTTTAATTTTAGATACGCATGAACTGAAGATTGTGTCAATTCACAATTATTAGAATGAAAAAGAGTTTAGATATTATACTAGATAACTTTAGCGAATTCGAGATTAACACAAACTATTTTTTTTGTTTGCTTTTTCCTCTCATGCTTACAGTTTAGACAAGCTGGGCTTATCTTCATTAACACAGCTGAATTGTCTCTGGTTACTGTTGCAAAGCATAGAAGCAAAACTATATTTCGTATCTCAATGTTTTATACTGGAGGCCTCGTTCTTTATTGTCCATGCTTTTGTGATCGTCAATTTAGGTTTCTCAAGTTTCTTCAATACATCGCATACAATACCTCGACAGTTTTAGAAAGCTTCTAAAATGGGGTAGCAAATAAAAAAATAATAAAGGCAAGATACTGTTGAGGACAGAGTTTAACTAAGTTAATAAAGAATGAGAAAATGCTTTAAAAAATATCTTTGGGGTAAAATCGCCAAATATATCGAGCTCTCAATTGTTCACAATCACAAACATCAACTGAACATTCCTTTGGATCCAACAGTTTTTCGTCGTATTTCCCGAAGCCTTATTAGCAGTCCTGGACCCCAATTATGTAAAATTGTGGGATAAAAGAATCTTATGTATTATCTTTGGAAGTCATCCATGGGAGCAGAATTATTTTCCAAAACAAAGTGAAAAAGCAGGCACCAAAGTAATCTTATTTTGTAGAAAGTTTAACTTTTCTGCAAGAAGTGAAACCATTTGTATGTACAAGTATTTATCTTCCTCTTTGATATTAGATTCCCTAGTTTCATTAATGTACCATACGCATGATAGGTGATAATCAACAAGCAGAAAAGCTTAAGTCAATCCTTTGTTATAACTAGATTGCATTACAGTATATTCACAGCTTATAGACTGGCTACTAGGCGTATATATTTAAAACAATAGTGCACTTGTCCACTGGTATGCGTTTAAAGCGTGTACCTAATGTTGGCCCTCCTGCCTGAGGAACTGGGTACGTCCCTGGTCCGGACGATGTGCCTCCTACCGAATAGACAAAAAATAAATATAATTTATTGTATACTTCATTATTGCCACTAGTTAATATCATTTACCTTACACCAATGTTGGAAAATCAGTAGATCTAGCAAGAAAGTCAAACTGACCTTTGATACAATGTATCTGTCAACGAGTTCACTTTCACGTAAACAGTGCACTTTCATCTACTTTGCATGACATTGTCACGTCCTTTACTTGGAATTGCATGAAATACAACCTACTCCAAAATGAATCTATATCCGTTTTTAGGTATTATCCCAAGATCAGACGACCACAGTACCAATAATCATGGCGCACACTTCACTGTCGAATTTACACATTAACATGGCAGCACAAATGAGATAATAACAACGATACTGTAGTCTTAGACTGAATTTGCATACTCAGAATTTATCTTTCTGAAGTGAAATCGCATAGGACTGGTCGCATCACACGTTGTGACACTTCAATTTAATTTTTGTGAAAATATGATCCAACAGGTCAAGACAACCCAATCCAAAATTTGTGGAACATGCGAATTGATAATTCTTGATACGATTCACCTTTCAGTCAAAACAAAAACCATTTAATTTCATGGAAACGTCGTTCCATAGTCTATTAAAATTAATATTTAGACTTTAGAGCCTGATGCGTTTAATTAATTCAGCTTGTATTGGAAACCTAGCTTTATAAAAGTATTACTACTACCATGGTTGCTTTGCAGTTATTCAGTTCATTGGACAACTGGTTCGACCAACATTGAATGTTAGTGTGAAAAGATCGCCCCTTGTCAAAGACCTTTCTACGTATCTAATCCATATGTTGAACAATGAGAGATTAACATTTTCTTGAAGAATTAAGAAGTGGACTACTCAGTTACGCGAAATTAAAGGTTGAATCATTGCAGAGAGGTATGATACACACAATTTGTAAAAATATATCAGAAAGTATCACACGCATATACATTTGCCGATTACTGTAGATAGAAGCTGTGGTACTGTTGTGGTTCATTGGTTAAGTGTAGAGTGTGCTGGACTCGTAACCGAAAGAGTGCGGGTTCGAATGCTGCCCATATATCAGCCAATATCGGTTACCGTGGTGCTTCTTTAGGAAAGGCAATTTTCATACAATTGCCACCAGATGAGGTTATATTTTATTCTGAAGTATTTAGGGACTTTATTTTGAAATGTAACGTAAAAATGCAGCGAAAAAGTAGCCTATTATGGTACACTTTGTGTAATGTTGGAAGAACTGATTTCGAAATACCAGTCAAACCTTTATATTATATCTGGTTTTCTGCTTTTCTCTGTTCTGCTTTTTATATTCCTCCATATTAATATCATATCCAGGATTGGCGAATTCTTTGCGACAAGGTCTCTTTGATTTATCCAAACCAATGTCATAAACAAAGCATTTGTTTACGGCAGCAAGAAATCGTACGTTAATCACCTATCACACTATACAAAAACAATGCATAGGCAAGATCAAATGCTGGTTATGAGGATTCTGTAAAGCTTGCACATCCAGTCTCCGTTCCCATTCCGGTACCAGTTCCAGGTTCTGGAACTAGGTACCCTGTTTCTGTTCCAGCCATTGTGCCAGTCCTGAAGGTCAAAATTAGTTATGAACTACGAAACCATTCACATATTACTTATTTATTTGCTGAATATGTTATACTTTGCACATCGGTTTGTATGTAAGCATTAGAGGAGACCTTTAGTAGGGCAGAATGATTAAAAAAAAATTGTCAAGGTACAGTTTCTTTACAGCTCTAAAAGGACTAAATTTCATTCCTATTTCTCTTTTATTGATAGGCTGTTGCTTCTTCCATAGTCTGATGCTAGGCCATCAAATTATTGTCATCAGGACTCATAGAAGACTGTGATTTTTGTGCCCTATTCTATCCTAGAATAGCTGGGTGATACTCAAGGATGCTGTGCACAGTAACGGATACATTTTCTCTAAATTCTGTTGGTGATTTGGCAACGCTAGAGCACGGAACATACATGTATTTACACGCATACATTGTTTTTCAAAGTCATAAGCGACTATATTGGCTTCTATGATCTGATCGTACGGTTAACTTTTCCAGGCTTCGTCAAGACATTATATAAAATAGCAAGAGTGCACAGTTCTGGATAGGTTCCACAACTGGGTAGAAAAAATCATTTGAAGGTAATCTTAGGATCAGACAAACGAAGTGAGCCAATTTAGAAAAGATTTTGAAAATAATGAAAACTGTCTTTGGTGGAACAAAAACGATAAATCAAACATATTAAACTCCCAATTGTCTATAAAAACCGCCATCACCAACTAAATGTTCTCTCATATCGTACAACCACATCATGAAGTCTTCTTCGCGGTCTCGGATCCTCGTATATAGTCAAAACTTGTGAGATAAAACAGAAAGATATATTATTTTTGGAATGATTTCCCATGAGCAAAATTATTTCCAGGCTCGTGGGTGCGCAAGTGACCCAACAGACACAGACACACACATATATACGGCTTTACACAGAACAAGCATATCATAAACTGTCCAAGCACTTTAGAGATCTATTAAGCCTTTCTTAATATGGTTGTCAGGGAATGAAAAGTGCTCTGCATCAAAATTGCTGACGAACATTTTGGTCCAGCAATAGAATCTATGCTGTTGATTCATCCTCCTGACTAAAGTTTTAGTTTCCCTCGCATTGGACTGAACAAACTTTGCGCACTATTAAATATCTTCCGCTTTTAATTGTTCTCCCATCAATTTACTTAATTCCATGCTAATTAAAAAAGAACCTTTTAATACTGCATAATTAGAAATTTAATTTTCAATCTACCACTGCCACTACCAGTCATGGTTCCTGTACCACCAGTCAGAGTTCCTGTTCCTCCAGTCAGAGTTCCGGTTCCTCCTGTCATAGTTCCGGTTCCTCCTGTCATAGTTCCTGTTCCTCCTGTCATCGTTCCGGTTCCGCCTGTATTACCTTTCAAGAAAATAACGACAAAACAACAATATTTTGTAAACAGCAAATGAATTACAGACCGAATCATAATGTCTAACACAATTCTACCAATTTCTTATCTACACAACCTCACCCATTCTAAATTCCCCATGAATGAATCCCAATCATGCTTTCTGACGTAACATAATTGTGATAAAATAAATGGAAGTGTTACCTTGGAATGTTTTGCTTATACTCTTTCGCTTTTGCCGATGAAGCAACAATATTTTTCTAAGTGATCATACATTAGAATTATTGGAACATATTCGTTTACTTTCCGTTACAGAATCTGTGGGTTTGGTACAAAATCGACTCTAGATTGAACTGAATATGTATCTCTGTATTCTGAATTGTGCCATTTCATTTTCTTCTCATCGAAATTGAAGCTGAGGTGTTCAGTTCAGAGTCATCGTCCTACTCTTCTGTCCGGGCTGGTTACTATATTACAGACATCAACATCGCACTGAAAATTGTTTCATCAGCCTAAACTGTCCCAATTTTAATTACCATGCTATCAGTCCATATTTTCTGTAAACAAAGGTAGTGTACATCTCACTGTTGACAATGTAATATGTTGATGGTCGCACCAGAAAGGTTATATCAAATAGGGCAAAATATAAAATTCTAATTTTAATGCTAAGTGAACGGGACTTGATTTAAATGTTTTTAAACATTTTATAAGTATCAGATCTTAAGACTTGTTTCAGGCTACCTTCTCCCGTCTGATTAAAACCTGATTCAAATTTTCTTGGTGACATCGTAGCCAGATTTGGGAACATCATATTAGAGGTTGTGTTCTGTTTACCATTTGGCCGAACGTGTCGAAGCAATCAAATGTAGAACTATATATATATATATATATATATATATATATATATATATATATATATATATATATATATATATATATATATAAGTATACATACATACATTCATACACATAGGTATGACTTTTTGGCTTGAGTTGAAGCTCCATGAGCGCAGTAACTTAAGATGAGATTTTGAAAATCTATAATTCTTTTAATTTGTTTTCAATGTGTATGGGTTACGATATTTCATTGTCTAACTCCCGCAAACTGTAGATTCGCTCAATTTAACGACACATTAGTTGTTTACAAACAACTCTGCAGCATTTTGCTGTATATGCACATGATATTATAAACTATTGGTTTAAGTTTATTTTAGTTTAGAAATTAGATGTTAGTGTACTCTGTCATCAGCAAATATATGAAAAGGAAGAACATTTGTGAATCGTTGGTGTAAACGAAAGGCAGCTTATTTTCGAAAAAAAAACGACACAAATTAATCATTCGACAGGATTAAGAAAATTAACCTTTATTAGAAGGTGGCAATTGTATCAACAGGGAAAACGAATTTCTGAATGGAACTCAGAAAACGTGACCATTGCAAACAGTTTATTTTTGCAAGGATAGACCGCCATAATATATTAAACTGAGATGTGTTATACACATATGATATACACATATGAAGGTAAACATCTCAAACACTGTACACAGTCCTGAGAATATGAAAAGCCCCCTTGATATCTGAAATAAATTTCAAATTGTAAAATGTTACGTTTCGGTTTGTATCTTAACAACATAATCAACCTCACATTGCAGAATAGTTTTATTAATTATATGTAATTGAATATGTCTCATTTGTGGAAAGATCTGCTATTTTAAAATTTGGAGGTCTACAATTGCAGTTCGTATATGTCAATATTTTCTGTTGATGTAAATAGTTCCTAGAGTTCGACCATTTTTTAGTAATTTCTTTAAATAATGTCTTACTTCTGCAATATGCACAGCAGTTATCCTCGACCCATTTAGCATACGATTGGTCGCTGCAAACACTTGTTCCGTAATCTCTGCAGTTTGGAATCTTATTGCTGCAGGAACCTGGTATAATCGTAAAGAAACAAGTTACTTGATGAAATGGTTGCATAAGATTTAAAACTTCATCAACATTTTAAAAGAATATTATTGAATGGCAAAGTCCATTCATGTATTCTGAAACTGTGTTAGATAAATAAAGCCTGGACAAATGTTTTTTTTATGAACAGTTAAATGCAAGCTGATCAATACGTCAATGAAATAAAACAACAGTCATTAGTTAATTTTGTGTTTTATTATACTGAAATGACATCATTGATCGATAGCATACATATGAATGCAGTCGACCTTTGCATCAATTGTTTAACATTTAATGGTAGATAATTCTATTTGCCGTATACTGCATTACATAACCGACACATTTCTCTTCCTTGACAACGTAAAGAAGCATGTAGTGAAATGGGCAAATAGACATAGACAAACCTTTAACGGAACAGAACAAAAGAACAGTGGACGCAATAGACAGGCGGGAAGATGCACCTTTATCGGAATGAAAGATATATAGGTAAATAAAAAGACCGGCAGTAAAATAGATTGAGATTCCAGACGTGCAAGTGTCTGAAAATAGAGAATTGCATACATCGACATATGTTATGCAAGCAATCAAATACATGCATTTTCCTTTCTATGGGTTTCGCATTTACTTGGATGCAAGATGTACTTAACTAGTCTGCTTTATGAAGAAGCAAAAATGAGAGATTTCACATTGGAAGCGGAAGGGGTTGTCATTTTCACGTATTATAATTAAACAAACCATGACAAGAGGTACTAATGACCTAGCCTTTTGTTTTAAGCGTTCCAGTGTATTCACTGAAAGGTGAGTCCAGGTCCCCGGAGAAATGCTCACATGAACCGCTTCGGCGTCCAATGTGGGAGGTTGAGTGGGAAAGGAAGGAGTAGAAGATCCTATCAAAACTCATAACTTGGAGGTAGGGACAGATCACTCTAAATATCAGTTTTACGCATCTTTGATAACTAAGGGTAGTCGATCCACTTCGTCCATGTCAACCCTTGGCATATTTAGCCATCTGAGAATGTGTCTACTGCTCCAGTCAGACCACTTGTTATTTTAAGCAACTTTTAATTCCGAATCAATGCCCGTGGTCATTGTGCAAATCACCTTATGGAATTTCAGAAAGGACACTTAAATTCTGTACCTGGTTCACTGATTCTGGCCGCTATGTATGGACGCCCTTATTCGGCTTTATTTGGCTTTATTTGACCTATATACGAGTCATTGCATTATACAGCACATTTAGTGTTCATATTTGCACGGACAATCATGACCCGAGTGTAGACAGTTGTTGGCCTTGTTATGTTATACAACACGCACAAACACTTCCAACCATTCATTTTTCTTTACTGACACAACTGCCATGCAATTATAGAATAGAATATATTTTTCGTGAAATATGTATGTCTCCGGTGATTGTGCGGTCTGGCGTCTTGTCACCTTGTTCACCTAACACCATACAGAGCACGCCCTTTCTTTGTGTCTTCAACGGTTCTCGTTTTCGTCCCAGAACTTTTACCCAGACAAGCGTGTCGTTGATGAATATCAGTCGAGGTCATTCTTTTCGTGGCCGACTAAATGTTGGTGGTACGATACAATTGACGGATAATTTTATCGCGGTGGATTTGTCGGTGAATATTACTTGATTGTTGTAGAAACAATCCCTTGGTGTTTTCACACCCGCCGGTGGAATCTGAGACCTAACGCCTTCAAGTCCACGTGCAATTGTTGAAATCTGGTCTCGAGTTGGCACTGTAACATCATGGTCCCAACTATTTATTTCTAACTGGCAGTCGCATAGATTATATCTGAGTTATGTGAGAAAGTGTTCACGCCATTCTGTCGCAGATGTTCATCGACAAGCGGCACAAAATCATCATCAATGTCGGCGAGCCCTTCCAACTGATCAAACACATCGTCTTTTCCCAGCTCCACCATCGCCCAGAACAAATTCTCCAAGCGTCTTGTCCGCTTTGTCTACTGTTGGTGGTATTCAGATAGAAATAATGCAGCTAATGAGTCTCAATATGTATCCACTGTATCTTTTTTTTTTCAAACATGTTAACTAACGTGTTATTTGGATCTTATCTAAGCACATAATCTGTAAATTCTAAGATTGCAACTTCAGCATGTAGCAATAGAATATTAAGAGCCGCCCAGTACTCTAGATTTTATTTGTCCTGTTCTGTGTGCGGTCCATCATCAATGTAGATTTTTAATAAAATGGTGTTGCTAGCAACAATATTGTTATGAGATAATTGCTTGCTAATTTTCACATAAATGCATTGTTTCGTCACAGCCTCGGAAACATCTCTGTAATTTGGATAAATTCCACTTTGGTGTCTCTTACTCCCTCTTTTTCGGTGATTTTGGCCAAGTATTTCAGGAAGGCTTCTCGCTGCTTCAAAACGACGTCGTTGTTCACGTTGGATTCTTTCAGTTTCCAGTTTGATCTAAGAAAATCAGGAGTTGGCCCTGGTCAACGCCAAGAGAAAACCCGGTTGTCCAACTGGGCCAAATCAACTTTGTGGCAAACCGGATCAGATCCACATTAGCTCTACGTCGGGTCCTGGGCTTGCGCATAAGAACATGTTAACACACATTTCGTATATGTTTCAAACGTAGTGTCTAAGTGACAATACAATCTCAATAAGTGATGTGGTGTCGGTGAACGAACTTTGCTGGGCCGTCCATTCAAGGTTGCACCACCATGTAAATAAGCAATGAGTACGAGTGAAAATATAAAAGCTGTCGAGGTGCTATCATGTATGCGACCCACCGAGCTCCAGGTCCTCTTGTAGAATCCAGATTGCGGGGAATTATCACACCTAGAACACACCACATGAAGACACATCATAAATGCTTGGCTAATTTGGTCAACGACGAGACCACAGTCGAAGATATTTTATATTTGTATTCGTCTACGAGAAGCAATACGTCCGCCAACAGCTTTCTTCAGCGTCATCCCAAATTCGTCTCCTAATCGCTGGAGCCGCAGCCTACAACAACGCTGCAACTGTTGCTAGGAATAAAAATAATCCACCGCTCCTTTGCATTCTCTTCACCTCTAAGTTTGGACAACTTTGATGTTAAAGAGGTGATATTTTCTTTATCTGTCTTAAGTCAGTTGTGTTTGGGTCAGCCAAACATGGATATTTCCATTTAACTTTAGTTTTTCAAGCCGCTTTTCACAAAGTTGATGTTCAACTTCATGATGTGATATTAGTTTTAATCTTGCTGTTCAAATAGGAGTTGTGAAAAACAATACAAGTTTTCCAGTCACTAATTGCTATTCTGCTACTCTTGCACAACAGTATCTTACCTGAGAGAATCACAGCAATACATGTGTGACTCGGAAGGGGATGCTGAGTTACACGTGCATGAAAGTATATGTCGATAATGTACTGTCTGTACATGTCCAAGTGCTCCAGCGAAAAGTAATAAATTGTGTGCAACGTAGTGAAGTCGTTCTGGGAAATTTGCAGACCGTATCAACGTTTACGTCTTTGTGTATGTACGACTACTGCTTGTTGTATGCACGTGCGACATGACTATGAAGTCAAGCAAAATTTCTTCGGAAGTTTCCTGATGACTTTAAACGCAAAGACACTTCAGACACAACATACTGGATAAATACCATTGTACTAGTGAGCTTTCCGCCATTTGCCCCTGCTATGCTTGCAAAAGTCATAAATACCTGTCTTGGTGTGATCCCACTTTGTTGATCATGATAACTGCTGAACATCGCCTTTACACGAGTCCGTGGTGAGCGTGAGCAATGACAAAGGTGACATGCCTCCAGAACACATAAACGACAACAAACGTGTTTCTACAGCCATTGGAGTGATTTTCACGTGTATCGTCAACGTCAATTTCCATAACACAACTTTGCCATCAGCATCTCCATCATTGCTGTTGCTCTTTCGGTATAACGTAACTGTATGTTTGGCTCCAAAAATATCTTTGTGAACATCTCTGTATAGCCCGAATACGTTGCTAGGAGGAATCGCACACGAAAACAATAATGAGGGTCTGTGAAGCTGTCCTCAAGATTGCAGAAATCCAAGTTGTAATTTTCATTGGTGTTGATATCTTTTGTATCTACGTATGCGGTATCTTCACGATTTTTATGTTTCCCCACGTACATACTATATACAATCTGCATCGTCCAACTTTATGGAGCATCAAAGACTGGCCAGAGGATCTTGTGTAACCGTCACTGTATCAAGCTAGTCCCATAATCGTCATGGCGATGTGAAAGTTGCTAAAACATGCCTCAATTTCCTTTCCATCGATGAAATAGCGCGTCTTTCTGAAACACACAATAATACGGTTGCTGAGAATACAGTTGCTGAGAAGATCCAATTCCAGCACCATTGATGTAATCATCATCATCATCATCATCATCATCATCGTTTTGTGTAAGTTTTCCATCAACATCCAAGAATGCCTAACACAGGAGAAAATACCGACACGTGTAATGAACTAGTAATTCTATTCGGTCATTTTAATTAAGTTCTTTATCCAAGTGCGAATGATACTGAAAATCTCTTTTGATTCGATTTATCATCACGGGCACATTCATGTCATACGCGGTATTGGATACTTCTTGTATTTTTACCATAGCTTTTACTTATACATTATCAGTTTCATCGGATACCTTTTGCAGCCTGTACACAAGAGTAATCCGCCTCCCATTGTCGCATTTTTAAGCATCGAGTACTGGCTTGTGCTAGACGTTGTTGAGCAGTTTCATTGATACGTTCACTGACCATTGCTGTCATTGTTGCTGTTGATAGAGCGCAACCGCCTTTCAAAGTGCTCTAGACACTAATCGTCGTAGTCGATCTCGAATCGATTGGACCGCTTCGAATCCCAAATGATTATTTAACCGACGATTCGCAGCATCAGCGCTTTTGTTGCTATCAACGATTCGCGTTGCAGCTTGTTTAGAGATTGGTGCTCCGCGCGAGGTACCTGTGAAAAATCCCCGAACATAGACCAATGAGGTAATTGATTTTCTTAAACTGATTTTCTTGAGTTGACAACATGCACGAGTATCAGACGTCTGCATACGACTGCCATTAAATATTGTATTAAATATCCGGTAGATCTGTAATATACAGTTGTATTGTCAAGATGAAACGAATGTGCGTCAACTGGGTATTGTGGCATGGATTAATTGACAGCAGATTATCCGAGGAAGCAATCGGGGAGAATCCGAACAATATGTGGCCCTGCAATGATTGCCTATGTAACTGCCACTGATGGAGCCATCACTTAGGTTAATTTGCATTGTCAATGCGTTTCTGACAATATCTGACGCGATATTGTATCCCCTGCGTAAGATTAGTTTCTATGCGGAATTCTCGTGATTCACTCCTATAGATGGTCACCAAGGAAATCCTCCTTCGGATCTTATTATTGACTAACGAAATGTCATACACGCCCGTGGAAAGTCCAGTAATGTTCCAGACACCTTCTCAACCGGCCTCTGAGCAGGGGCAAGTTATTTGCGCCAAGGCCTCCAAACGGTGTTAATCGAATATTTTACCAGCTATAATACACGCGAAACAATGCTAATGCGATCTCGAGTGTGCGGAATTTAACCGCCGTGATTGGTGTAAAGAAAACCACGTAAGTTTGGATTCGGTTGAAGATTGTACATGTCTCTTGCGAGTGTTCAAACCAACATTATTGCCAGGATCCATTGTTTGTCAAGCATCATCGTACGCGGCAAGATTATTATGCTCCATATCAAAGCCATCAATCGCAGAGACTTCATCGGTTGTGAAAAAGAACTCAGTGGCGGACGACAAAGACATCATCGACGAATAAAGCGGTTCCGTGAAATCCTTAGGACTTCATAACTTCTTTAGTGCAATTACGTACAGCCGATCTCATGTTACCGTCTTGATGTCAAACGATGTCCGTACATGTGAACGTATTGACGTGGTGGGATTGAGCAGCAGTCAGGGTTTCCGGGATCCTGTGGGCGCGCACAATGGATTTGGAAACATGTCACCATGGTTGGGCAGCCCATGTTTTTCGCTGATTTTTGGGGTTTAACGCCATTTCTCAGGAAGAACATAGGGAAAACCCCAGTACGAACCACCGACCCACAGGAAGAATTCTCACATACGAACATTGGCCGAGTTCGAGATTCTAACCCACGCAGACAGAGGTGAGATGGAAGTGATCGGTAAGGCGAATGCTTTAGATCAAGCCTTCATCGGTGCAGAGAAGTCCATGACGTTTAAACCTTTTCTCTTTCATGATGCTGGGTATTACAGTGTGAAGCAAAGAAAATTATGTTCGTGTGACTTCCAGTTCCATTAATGGACGCAGGATTTAAAAATCTTGACTGTGACATTGTTGCTGCATTCACAAAACTCCACGGGGCATCGTGGATAATATATCTTGGTGAAAAGAAATTACCCTGGATACAGGAAAACGGTTGGATATATGACTGCATCATAATTGACCTAACCTATGCGTCGTGTTGATGGTACGTGTTACGTGATCCCGCATATAAGATATCAAACAATGTAAGTCAACTTGCTGATGTGGATCTTTTCCATTACTTCAAAACAATAGCGAAACCAGATGTCTGAGAAAGAATCGCCAGATGGGCCATCAAAGGAGGCATGTAGGCTAGTATTGCAAAATAATAAACATGGATGAAAAACTGGCCACTATATACTACATTTCCGAGGGTTAGTGGAAGGTTAAAGCAGTCGTTGGTAAGTTAGACAGCGGGAAAAGTTACCCACAAGGTCGCTTGAGCGTGGCTGGCCAAACAAATGTTGTGGAGGATTTACTTACCCGCCCGAAGGAAAATATCCCGTGGATGGTTAGATGTAAGGACGCCAAGCAACGTTCACCAGGCTGATCTTTTGTTTCTCTCACATGATCGGGTATGTGCGCGGAGTGGTGTGCATCAACAACGAGTCCGTATCCGTGTACAGCATTTTGATGTTGTAAAAGCATAAATGCGCCATCAAGTCACATGAGCACTCGTACATGAGAAGCTCTGATAGACCCAACGTGGACGCGTCAACGTAAATGGGTTTTGTCAGCTTCAGCTTGGCTTTCTTGCTATGTTCATCATAGAATACCCTAAGTGACTCGAAGGCCTGGTCGGAAATAAACTTGTGAAATTTTCTTTTCATCACTGCCCCAGTCAAGGAATTAATTTTCTTAGATTTTTAAGGATTTTCCACAACAGAGCATTGTTCACCTTCTTGAAGAAGTAGTTTTCAAATTCCTTCGTGGTGGCCGTTTTCAGATCTGTATTCATTTGAATATAAGGGGCCATCCGTCCGCTGACAAAACCACAACAACCAATGAATCCGCGACACGCGCAGTCCCAAACTTCGGGCACAGATTCGAAACCAGTTCGTTGCATTCAACGAACTTACGCCCAAAATCGTCCACGGGCACTCGCTCTTACAGTGACATTCGCTTGCGGGGCATTGACAGTGCTTCCTGGGCCTGCAAATAGTTCTGGGTGTGGTGAAGCTCGTCGAGATAGAAGACGTATCCCACGTCGCTATTGCTGTCGTATTTGTGCATGTATTTACGCATAGAGTGCAAGTCCATCAAAAGAAACTTGCCTATAGGCATCGATTGCATAATCGCTTACCATACAAGTTATTGGGGTCGCGAAACATGATGCAACTGTTCCGGAACCCTGGGTTGAACCCGTCCAATTTTCAGCTAAAAAATGTATAACTTTATGATATCAAAAGAAATTGCCAGCATGGATAAACTGGTTTGAAATGTTTCTTTTAATCCTCAATTAAAAACACTTACATCAAATAACTTTAATTGCTAATATAATCTAATAGTAGCACCAGTGAGGATAGATACCTGAGCCGGAGGTCCCTGTCATAGTTCCTGAAACGAGGTTGAGAAATAGAGGAGTTTCAAGTTTAGTTTAGTATGCTCAATTAGAATTTATAGCAATGTTGAAAATTAAGGAACTAATTTTGATATAATTGTAAAAATTCTGCAATATATATATATATATATATATATATATATATATATATATATATATATATATATATATATATATATATATATATATATATATATATATATATATATTTCCACGAGGAATAATACCTCTTGAATCTTACTGCAGAAATAAACTCATAAACTGACTACCAGTTTACGGCAGGTTTTACGACAGTAGTAAAAAACGACATAATTTAGTTTTTAACCTTTAAGATGACGACAGAAAATAATTAAATAATTACATATCTAACAAATTATAAAATGTACTTTGTACTTATATCGAAAGTGATTTTAAGTTGAGCATGCCATTTTATGACATGACGTTAAATGCTGCAATCTGCTTTTGACTTTCAGACTTATATGTCATGTTAGCACAGAGATTTCTCTTTGCAGTCATACTTAGGCAAGTTGTATATTTGTTTAAACACTGGCTCATTAAAAAATGTAAACTGAGACAAGTCACGAATACCTTGCGAAATCAAGAAAATACTCCGAACTGCGTCTTGGTATTGATATTCTTTAAATATAAATTTAATAACATTTTGCATTAGAAGCAGAAAATCATGCTGCTTTACATTTCAAGCACCTATGAATTTTACATGTCATTCAGTATTATCTATGATGCAGATACTGGTTCAGTAAAATACCGCATTATTATAATTTGCAATCTGAAAAACTAGTTTCTGCCGATAGATGTACTTGCCTGGAACTGAGCCTGACCCTGACCCTGTCCCAGTTCCGGTGATGCTGCTTTGTCCAGCAGGCTGGAAGTTACATTGGGGCTTAGCGCAGCACTCGCCAGATGCCTTTACCAGGAAGCAGCTTGGGGGGAGGTCGGAATACGTCGGACATCTGTTTAGCGAAATACAAATCAATTTTTACTTTTAAAGCATGTAAATAAATGAAAGGGAGATAGAAGGTTGCTATTCTTACTAATCACGTGACGCATTTTTCCCCATACACCTAAATAAGTTTTTCTGTAACTTTGATTTTTAATCGTTTTGACACAAGATCTTATGGACTTTGAGGTGACATCCGGCAGCCCATAGTGCCGTAGTTCTTCGCCAGAGTCTCAACCAGCTCCACATAGTTTTCGGCCTTGTGATTGCCCAGGAAGCCCCGAACCACTGCGACAAAGCTATTCCAAGCCGCTTTCTCCTTATTAGTGAGCTTCTTGGGGATTTCATTGCACTCCAGAATCTTCTTTATCTGTGGTCCGACGAAGACACCGGGTTTGACCTTTGACCTTTGCCTCAGATATCTTAGGGAAAAAGTCCTGAAGGTACTTGTTGGCTACCGACTACTTATCTAGAGCTCTGACAAATTGTTTCATAAGGCCCAATTTGATGTGCAGTGGTGGCATCAGTACCTTCCGAGGCCCACCAGTGGCTCCCACTTGACGTTGTTCCTCCCCACAGAGAACTCGGTCCGCTGTGGCCAGTCCCGCCTGTGGTAGTGCGCCTTGGTGTCCCTGATGTCCCAAAGGCAAATATGGCAGGGAAACTTGATAAAACCGCCTTGGAGACCCATCAGAAATGCTACCACTTTGAAGTACGTGACAGGCATGCCGAAATATGCCTTGTAGGCCTCACACATCTTAGCAGATGCTTATAAGGAGTACTTTGTCGCTCTTGTCTTGATAAATTAGTCGTAGACATAGCAAAATGCGTCTGTCGGATGTTTGCAGCCTCTTGATGCCGTCTCAGAGAAATGCAGATATGTATCCACTTAGGCAGCTAGAACTAAACTGAACTGGTGGGCTTAAGGCCCCTGTGTTCATACTACTATTTATATTACTGGAAAGTTCTAGAAAGTTCTAGAAGTTACTCCAAGTTTACTCAGCACGGAATCTATCTGGAATGTTCTGGAAAATAGGTAAGTTTCATAATATCACTGTCCTTGTCACAAAAGCAAAGTTTGTGGGGAATAATAGCCATTTTCTATACTCTTTAGGCATAAGCAATTAGGAAATAACACTTTCTACCCAGGAAAAAAAAATGTGTTACATAGTGATATATTCCTATCTAGAGCAAAAATAGTCATATTCATATCAAAAGCAAACACAGTCATTATTTAGATGAAACAGTCATGTTCATATCTCAGGCAAAAATAGTCATATTCTTATCTAAAGTAAGCAAAGTCATATTCATATCTAGAGCAAGAATATTTATATTCTTATCTAGATCAAAGGTGGTCATATTCGTATACAGAGTAAGCATAGTAAGCTTTTGCAAAGAAAAACTTAGCTGTAAGAAAAGAAGCTACGAATATTATATCATGGCTACGTCCACGGCTCGTTATTTATTTCAAGTAATTTCGCCAAATGCTTGATCGATTGAAAACTACAATAAATTATCCAACAATACTTTTTGTTTAAATTTCTATGAGTCTACATTTTCAAAATGATGAATGCCAAGTATGTGCTTGCTCGAAGAGTCGCCATGTTAAATCACTCTTTATACACGCTTAATACCGGTGTCTCTTTGTTTTGGTTCTACGCGTTTAGTTAGCAGCATGTGTTACAAGGAAAACAATTCAAACGCACTCCTATATAGATAGCTTGAAATGTTCGGAAAGTTGAATCGTAATAGTGGAACCGTGTGACCGTGGAAGAAATACGGTCATGAAAGTAACTCAGCTAGCTAATGCCAGCTTGTAAGAACGGCAAATCGAAACATGCTAGTGTCAAAACAAAGAACAACTTTGTTGGAATGTTTTGGCTTACTTTGTACGATCTATCAATCTAGCTAATTGTTAAACCGTGCTTGTCAATATAACCAGGTGGCCATCCATCAATCTAGCTAGTTGTCAAAGCGTGATTGTCAATAAAACCAGATGGACATCTAATCTAGTTAAATGTCAAATCGTGATTGTCAATATAAACAGCTAGCTATCCATCAATCTAGCTATTTGTCAAAGCGTGATTGTCAGTTCTAACCAGCTAGCAATTCATCAATCTAGCAGATGTCACGGTGTGATTATCAATATAATCAGCTAGCCTTCCATCAATCAAGCTAGATGTCAAAGCAGGGCCGAACGAATGTTTTAGGGGACCCGTGTCACTTAAGATACGGGCCATTTATGATCTACAAGTACACCCTGAAAGCAAAGTAACTGTCCATTGTATGTGTATAATTTATATTTCTTTATTAGGCTAAGTATTAGACGCTTTAGATTTATACATGGTTTATTTAAACACAATGTAATTTTATCCATTATCATTTGTACATCAGGGTTGTTCCAATTGTCGAATCCTAACTGGTCTTTAACAAGATTATATTTCAGTGTAATATCACTCTCACCGGTCAGCTGGTCCAACATTCTGTAATGATAAATCTAATCTTATACACGGATGCGGGAGGTCGCGTGTTGGAACCCCGGCCGAGTAATTTCAAAGACTTATAAAAATGGTACTAACAGCTCAGCATTCAGAGGTCAGTGTTAAGACAGGTCCGCCTGGTGTCAGGATAATGTGACTGGGTGGGACATGATGCTATATGTCTGCGGCATGATGCCCTAGTGCTAGACATTACTATAAATTCCCACGCTGCAGACATCGTAGAAATATGACTGAAAAATTATTAAAGCTGCGTTAAAAATCACACACACACACACACACACACACACACACACACACACACACAAACACCCCTTCCGGATTGATGTTGGATACTTCAAACTGAACTTCACTTCTGGCAGTTAATGATGCTGCATATACTGTAACTTTACCGGGTTTGTCGATACATGACATTGGAACCGGAAAGACAAGATGCCGCTGATCATTTATCAACATTAACGCGATCTACGCACATTTACTCCCGCTTAAGATAAACAAGTATGATCTTGACTTGCGCACCTTTAAGACGTGATGTTTAGGTTTATCAAAAGCTTTTCAAAGAGGACGGGAACAACTTGATAATTTGCTAAGATTACTTCGTCGGTTTATTCCCCTCCGTCTTTGACTAATATTCCTTAATATTGGTCTCATGTTACTACGCGCGACGGTGAGTGCACCTAGACGATTGCTATTTCTATGTATTGTTTCGTTATATCCTCAGCAGTATCGAAATAGTCGTTGAAAAGCGCAATCAACATATCAATGTCTCTGATTACACTGAATTTATTGATTTTGATTATATTCTTTGCAACGGCACCACACAGTTTATGTTCACACAGTATGTCCCCACTTTTCCAGTTTAATTTTCAAAAATCACAAGCACGCCCTTGTCGACGTAAACAACAACCCGGTTAGTAAACTTCAGTGGCAAACTGATCAGATCCACATCGACGTGATGTCGGACTGCACTTCGTCTGTAAATAACAACAGAAATTTCGTATACTGTTAGGCGTACCTTCTAAGTGACAATTGTAAAATCAATAAGCGTTTGTGGTGTTGATATTGAGCAAGCTTTGCTTCCCGTGAGTTGACTCAATGCTCTGAGGTTCGACCGCAGTCGAGAACATTTTAGGACTCAGTCCCATATACTCTTCGATTGCCTTTCCCGCACATTCATCCTTGAACGTGCCAACAAGCTTTTTGTGATGTTACTAAGCCGCGAATGATATTTTGGACAATCACTTGTGTTCAATTCATTTACAAGTATGCCCGATGCCACATCTACATGGACATCGTCAGTGGTGATACACAAAAGTGGCGAATCGATGACTGTATAGAGCATCTTGACACGACCCTAGTAAAACGACTTGTCTTCATTGCTGTGAAGAGCTGTGAGTCCTCTGACAAATAGCCTGCGTGGCTGAAATGTCGGGTCAGCAACAAACCTGTTATGTTTGTCTTGTTCGCTCTCATGGACTAGGTTGACATGGATACACTTGCGGAGGTTATCAATTGTTTGTTGTTTTCCAAAAACTGACTTTTTCATGAGTTTAAAGAAGTCATTTTTAAATTCGTGCCCAGAGCCGTATTCATCTGGAAGTATCGATCAATCCGGTTGCTCTGGCGATTCCTAAGATCCCGATGAATTCGTTGTTTACTATTATATGCTAAAAGATAATACTGACGGTTTCTCACATGTACTACAAAGCTGCTGTTACTTCTAAGGTTCGGAACACGTTTGGTACACTCGTTACAGGCGCGACCCAACTACTCAATGATTTGCCATTGATACGGAGACATCCACGGCTTGGGTACAGTCTTGCTTCTTGTTCATTTGGGTAGTCATTGTGAAAGGGGGATGTTGTCTGGATACTCCAGGTCAACTTCATTAAAGTACCCAATGTGGCTGCTTTGATCGTATCCGCATATATGTTCATTTATATACAAAGTTGTGGTATCAATCCACTGAAATGCATTTAAACATTCATTGTTATAATTTTTAAAACTTATTACCTGCGGAACAATCTTTGGTGTTCGTATGTAACTCGATCCACAGAATACTGTGTTTTGGGAAATATAAAGCTGAACTTCCAAGCATCTGGAAAGCACCCATCCTAAAACTCCTCTGGATCATTTATCAAACATCTCGACGATCTTGGATAGCGTTTATTAATTTCGTCATTGATAGTCTCTATGTCTTTATGGGTTAGGATTACAAGGGCACCAATATAAAACCATAGCTGTGATCTTTTAGATGGTGTAAAGCCGTCTTTGGTTAAACAACCATCTTGAATCAAGAGAAATGTTTAATATTTAATCTGTTTTTCTGTTTAAGTCAGACGCAGTTTCGAATACAAGTCTTAATAGCTGAAGTATGTCATCTTTTCGTGCGCTTCTTGGTGTTTGCATATTACGCTCACACTTGGATTTTTTTACTTGTTGTACTGTTAACGTTGTCATTACAACCGGCTGTAATTCATCTGAAGGAAGTGACTGTGGTTCATTCTGAGTCCTAATAACTCATGCACGCTAGATTTTACAATCCGCTTGGTATTCGTATCTCACGCTCTCGAGCGAGTTGTCTCAGCTGATTAATGGGAGGCATGCCGGTATAGAAGGGAAAATCATTGTCCAATTGCAAATTCCGTCAATGAAATATTTTCAAAGTTTGTATACTTTTCCAGCCTTGGAAGCTGCAATCGCTTCAATAATGGCTATTATTTCATTGACTTCTATATTTTTGGATTCACAGTGTTGGCGTTGTCAGGTGTTTCTTTATTCATACTGTCAGGTGTTTCTACAATCATAGGTTCAAGGAATCTTCGACGGCGGACACGATAATACTCGTGAACAGATCCGCATGTCCAACAAATATGTTCACGCGATTTTGCCCCGTTGCTATATTTAAGACATGGTATATATCGCAGACAAACATGTAACGCAAGCAAATACGACTTAAATTATTCGTAATGATATGTTCTGCCACACTGTTCACATTTTCCAAGGCATATACTTGCAAATTGTATTCTCTAATAGAAATAATGATCGATGCTTTCAATTAATGAAATACGTAACTTCAGGCGTATGTACAACTCAGCGAATATATAGAGTTATGAAAATACTCACAGTGAATAATATTTGATTGTACAACGATTCGCTGTAAATACTTTCCGGCTATGAGAGTAATTGTCCGAACAGGATTACCATCAAACAGATTTTTGTGTTAGAATATAATTTACTTTAATGAGGTATTTAACCAAATGATTGCACGTTGATAAGTATAAAATATCATCATCATCATCATCATCATCATCATCATCATCATCAATCCCTTAACCCAAGAGGTCGTTGGGGCACCACAGTTGACTTTGCAATCAATTCTCTCAAACCTTCCCTGTTCTCTACTGCCCTTTGGGAATCTCCAAATCCCATGCCTGTCCACTCGTTAATGTTGTCTTCCCACCTATTTTTCTGTCTGCCTCTTTTTCTGCACCCTCGCACTGTGCCTTGCAAGATTCCTTTTGCCAGTCCAGAGGATCTTGAAACATGGCCGTACCACTTCAGTTTGTATTGACTCCATAATTTATGTGTCTTTGCATGTGAATATCTGTTTGCATCATAATTCATTACTCTTCATCTTCAAATACAAAATTCACAGTCTTACGAAAAAGTAACTCCATATATTGTAATGTTAA
>JAECUM010095742.1:0-79301 GCA_016617855.1 Megalonaias nervosa | reverse complement strand
AAACACGGTTATGTGTGCAATGCGGTGGTAAAAGATACAGAGAGTTGAAACGATATTATGATAAAAAATCGTCAGGTGAATCTCCCATAAAAGCCGCTAAAGACTATCTGGCCAGATTTTCAAAATAATCATTTAGACAAATAATATCACTATATAAATGGAGCAAAATGAATTTGTGAAGCATCCAATAATTAAAAATTATGAAGCCTCTCGTGATGGTGTCATCAGAAACTCTCAACTACAAAACCCAGTGGGTTTTATTATTAATACTGGATATTGCATGTTTCGTGCTGGAAATAAAATGTATCTATCTCATAAATTTGTATTTGAATGTTTTCATGGGGTCATGGAAGACGGATTTGTGATCGATCACATTGATCGGAATCGGAAGAATAATAATTTATGTAACCTTCGGGTTGTTACACCAAGTCAGAATTCTGCATTTGGGAATACTGGCATTAATTCTAAGAGTCCTAGGTCGGTTATATCCACAAATACAGAGACAGGTCAAGAAATTATTTTCCCATCGATGAATGCGGCTGGTAAATATTTCGGTATTTGCCGTGCTTCAATATATCATGCTGCAAATAATATTACCAAATCAGCATTTTCCAAAAAAATTAAGCAAAAAATTACGTTCCGATATATACAATGAAGGGAGATAACTCCGTCATCGCTGATAGAGTACTCAAGCAGTTGTCTCCCTTTTGTTATTGCGTACATAACTACACATTTATTCAATAGTATATATCTAATCCATCAAACACTGAATTCTGATAATCTGCATATTTTATATGATCAAGCATAAAAATCTCAATTCCACTGACGTTGTCAAGGAATTTATTCTTGGACGTTGTCAAGATGATATTGAATTCCGTGATAACCGCGTTATAGTGGATTTTACATTATGTCGTGTGTGCGGTAGTCATTATCAATTTTTTTTTTCTAGACTGCATGCAGAGAGAACTGAACATATCGATCCATGCATCATTGCTAGATAGTTCTGCCCTGATGAAATCAAGGGTTGATAATACAGTATTTTAACCAAATTCAGAAATATGCGAGATTGTGGATTTTCGTGATTTATTTTATATTTTATCACAGAATCTGATAATATATACTTATCATCCTTGACATGGTCAAGGTGACAGAGTCAGGGCTAGGTAACTATATATTTGTTTTTGACACGTATATTTGTAACTAAGCTCATGGTCCAGTGGTAGCGTGTCTGGCTCTCATAATCGAGGCCCGTGGTTCGATTCCCCGTACCGGACATATGTCGGGGGTGGCGTTAGGATGCCATTTTATTTAATGATTGGGGTCGCAAGCAAGCCCCTGTACCCCTTGCCAACGTCAAACAACGCGGCGAGTGTAGTTTTGCACTTACCCCGGAGTTTGATTGGGGGGGGGGGATACATGAAATCGATATGCCTAGACACCCCTCTGAATTTGTAATATTTCGTCTCGGACATTCGGAATTTGCTGTGTCTATGCGCTTGCGCCCCAAAAATAAACAGCAGGGTGATGTGAGCTCGTGACCTTGTGACCTCACTGAAGGGTACCCACATAGGGACATTCAGAAAGAATGTCCGCCGGACAAAAAGGTCTCAATAGTGTGCCTGTGGACCACAAGACAGGTCTTAACCAATGAAAGAGTGCCTGTGCCATAATAAAAGGCCTTAACAAAGGACTCTTAGGACCTTATTGGTAAAGGCTTTATCGGCAGAAGGACCCCAGTGGAATGGTAGACCGAACGTCATTGATGCTGTTTATTTTTTATTCAAAAATATATTTTTATATTTACTTGATTCAGAATATATTTTTACTTTTATTCTGATTCAGAATATATTTTTACTTTTATTCTGATTCAGAAATATATTTTTATTTTTATCTGATTCAGAATATATTTTTATTTTTATCTGATTCAGAATATATTTTTTTTTATCTGATTCAGAATATATTTTTATATTTATCTGATTCAGAATATATTTTTATATTTATCTGATTCAGAATATATTTTTATATTTATCTGATTCAGAATATATTTTTACTTTTATTCTGATTCAGAAATATATTTTTATTTTTATCTGATTCAGAATATATTTTTATTTTTATCTGATTCAGAAATATATTTTTATTTTTATCTGATTCAGAATATATTTTTATTTTTATCTGATTCAGATTATATTTTTATATTTATCTGATTCAGAATATATTTTTACTTTTATTCTGATTCAGAAATATATTTCTGTTTTTATCTGATTCAGAATATATTTTTATATTTATCTGATTCAGAATATATTTTTATATTTATCTGATTCAGAATATATTTTATTTTTATTCTGATTCAGAATATAGTTTTATATTTATCTGATTCAGAAATATTTTTATTGTAATAAAATTTTATTTTTTATGAAATTCAGTCAGATTTTCTAAATTTGACGGGCAATATACCCATCAAAATTGCGAATTCAGTCAGATTCTCAAAATTCGATGGGTAAGTTACCTAACAAAATTGTGACTTTGATCATATTCTCTAAATTTGACGGGTAATATACCCATCAAAATTGCGAATTCAGTCAGATTTTCTAAAATATTTTTATTTTTATTAAGAAATATATTTTTATTTTTATCAAGAAATATATTTTTATTTAAACAAATATTTATTATATAATGAATCATGAAAATAATAATGATATTATTGCTGCTATTAAGCAATTACAACACAGCGGTATAAAAATATCTGATGAGCTTGATCCTGAAAAAATTATGAGTGATTTTGAATCATTACAATTTCGAAAGTCAGAAAATACGCTGCCCTCCGATTATAGATTCATAAAGTTAATCCAGCAGGCGATGTTACAATCACTGGCAGCAATCACGGATACGCAAGTGAAATTATTTGTTCCTCTTTCACGTTCAATCGAAAAGGTTAGGTCAGAATTATCTCACGAATACGAAACGAAAAGAATTGTACACGCTCGTGTAAAACAGTTGAGAGATATTATGTCGATGACGGAGTCATTGAACGAAGTTGCGGAAGAGTTACTGGCTAAAGATAAGGACGAGTGTGACTCTAATCATAGTGAAAGTGACTGTAGTGACGTTGACAACGAAACCAATAGTGTCACCTGTAACTTTGTACTAGCTAAACAAGAAGGATAATTCATTTCTGACCCTGATAAAATCATAGGTAAAAAAAAATATTTATTTGATAGATTTTTTTTCCTTGGTGTTTTCTACGAACGCACATACAGATTTATATTTAACGTCTCTGACCTGAGATCGAGCAAGTGGCCAGACTGGTCAGTAAGTTTGAAATGTATCCACGATAAGAATGGATTATGACATTTTAGATAAACAACGTTGATTGGTTCTGATACAATCAAATCCCCTGGGGATACTTGAGAGGTAAATGAATACAGAATGTATCCTTGTTGGACCTGATTGGATTTTTCAGCGTCAACTTGATAACTGCCGTCGACGACATCGCACACTAGATTGACAGCGATTGTTGATGTGATATTGACGATACCCGGTGATACATGGCGACCTTCACCGTACGAATCGTTGTTGTATCGGAGGATATTCGGTGGTGGTGCTATTTTTTTTCCACGATTCGAGGATTCTAGGAAAGTAATTATCGATAACATCGGTGAGTCTCTTTTTTAATCTATCTGAATCTAGTTTTGGTATTGTAAATGTTGAGATTTTTTCTTCGGTTGTTCCGTAATAATCAAGAAAAGTTTTCATGAAACGTGCTCCTGGAAGTAATTTATCTTGTTCAAGCATTTTTAAGATAAAAGTTCGATTAATGATGTACATATCTGATCTGAGTTTATTTAAATGTTGTATTGTTTCAACGATATTTTTTTTGTGTGTGTGTCCTCGTCGTAGATATGTGATAACGATAAAAATAGATTTTTTAAATCATTGATTTTATTATTGTGTTCAAAATCAATTAAAGCAACATATCCATCGATCGGTTCTTCATAGGGAACTTCAACGGGTCTAAGATTGTCTTATATAATCTGTCTTGTTACTGGATCACGTTTAACGTCGGTTATAGAAGAATAACCATAACGAGGAAGCCATGTTCCATCGGTATCAGTATAATCTTTTCCGTCCAACCAATCAAGTCTATGACCGACACCAGGAATTCCGTTGAGATAAGCGTCCGTTTTTTTTATGTTTTTTTTTTATCCGTTGTAAAAAATTCATTTAGTTGTGGTTCTTGTGGACCTTCATAAACCGGTGGAATATCTGGCCATCCTAGCACTGACCTGATCGAAGACTGATAAATGTCAACGGCGTAATCCGGAGAATTTATTTCAATGGCCGATGATAACTTTGGTTCGTGGACGGTAATGGTTACCTTTGATTCTTTTCCTGTGATGGATTTAATTCTGCGTTGGAATTCTTCATTGATCTGTTCTATTTTATAACTGCCCGTTGGAATACTGACTACTTGCCAATCAGGAGTTCCATCGGGTTTGTTTTTATTTGCAAATACTAATGAATTATTTAGTTGTAGTCCACCGAATGATTTTGACCTAATATTTGGCCAACTATAATAAACCCGTAATTGTGCTAATGCAATTTCTTTTGCTGGAATTGCAGTTGGAAAATTAATACTGAATTCAGGATTAGTTGAACTCGCTGATATCATTGTGGTTCTTACCGGAGCAGTATTAGTGACGATCTGTTGTAATAATTCCAATGACGTTGTCATTATTATTTTATTGTTGCTCTAAATTATTTATTCCCGTGATCGAATTACCCGTAGTATCGCTACGGTTAAATACTTCATTGTAGATCTTTATTATAATACTGAATTCTTCATCAGATATTATTCCATCGTTGAGCGACGAAGAAATCATCGACGATAATTTGGAATATGCTACAGTTGCAGTATGTAATTTCATCGTGTACTCGTTCAATTTTTCATTTGTGCACGTATCTATCTTTTTCGCGATAATATTGAATATTCCAGCGATCGTGGTTGACGATGAAACAACGATCGTTACAACGATCGGCGCTGTCATCGTCAATGTTGATAATACTACACCAGTTCAAGCAACAGTCGCGGAAACCGAATAAACGATTATATCAACGACAACCGCACGTCTATGATATTTCTTTATTTTTGCTGTATAATCATCGATGATGGTTTTTAGTTTATTCTGCCATGTTGTTACTTGATCGTATCTGTATCGCTGAACGTCTATCATTATACTATATTAAGTAATTAATTGTGGTGTTTCAGCTACCAATTCTATGCACCACCAGTAGGACGCGGAGGTTAATTTTTAATCAGATGATTCTAGCATAAACGTTTTTTTCGGTATCTTTATTTAACACTACAGATACAGTCCCAGAAAAATTATCGGTTGAATGACGCCATAGATACGTGGTAAATATCCTAAATTTTGCAGAACTAAATACGGACAGCCTGTATACACCAGTGACCTCCGCGGTATGTTTGATAGTGTTATTTTGCGGTGTCCATGTTGATGATCCTGATGATACTGTGTACACGATATTGCTAATTTGTTTGTGTGGAATTTTAACGAGATTAGTTTTATTGATGATATTAGGAATTCCACTGATAATATCTTTGATTCTTGGATTTATATCGATGAGATTTATGTTAACGGTCGGTGGACTTCCAAAAAATCATTAATGGTTCTGTTTACGTTTCTGCGGAAATTCAGAAACAGTTGTACTTGATTAGTAAAATCAGTTTTGAGTGTGGTCATTCCATCGTTGATTGTAGCTAACGAAGTTGTCACTGGAATTTCCTTATCATCGACATATTTCTTCGTTGCAGCGTCGAGATTATGCGTCGGTTCTCGTACGTTGATAATTTTATTATTATTCATGTTGAGAGCGCCGTGCATGGTATCACCGAATGTTGACAACCTATCATTGATCGACACTGCAGTAATACCACTAGGAACAAGTTTGCCCTGTCTGTCATATACAGCAATAAGACCTTCTCGCGATAATCGACTACGAATAATAATATCGTTGATTGAAATATTACTCGTCTTCAATTTTCCTTCACGGTTTTGAAATATAACAAGTTCGTTTGGATGAACGTTGGCAAGATTGAGCAGGTCAGATAATTCATCACTGATCTGCCTTGTTACTCGCTTGAGTAAATCTTCACCTGGTGCTTGTTGAGGTTTAGTTTTAGTTGATCTTCCGTAAATATCTACCATTATATGATTATCGATTATTTAAAACAGAACTCGTATATTCGTGTACAGCTTTATGAGGTGGTTTCGCTGATACAGCATCAAGTACTGCTAGTGCTTCACGGCCACATATCGGCGGGTCGGTTATTTTTTGTGTTGGTAGCCTTGAATACCAGATTGGAATACTTTGAAGTCTGTCGATATATTTTAAAAATTCTTTTGGTGGTGCCAGTCCGTACGAATCGAAATAAACAATACCACGTGGATCAATTGCATATACAACCAAGTGAGTGCCACGACCAGAGCTTTTGTCGAGATTAATAATGCCGGTTTCAATCAGATTTGGATTTTTCGGTAATTGATCACGCATAAAAACACCTCTGAAATTTTTTATATTTAGTTGCTTAGCAGCATCGAGTAAATCAAAATTGGACAACGGGAAAATCAGCGAGTCCCTGGAATTCTTAATCCGCATCCGTATCGAGATCCTGGAAGTCTCAGACCTAGACCTGTTCGGAATCGTCTTCTTTTTTTAATCCTTTCCCTGTTGCTTTCTTTAATGCCATTCCAGCAGCTGTTCCAACTGCACCTACCGCAGCTGCTTTTGCAACAGCTGGGGCTGCTGCGGCTATTATTCCTGGAATAACTGCAAGAAGTGGAAATATACCACCTGTCTTAGCAATGTTTTTGATGGCACCCGCAGAAAGATTTACGCGTATGCCGGTCTTTGATTGTTTGGCTTTATTAAAATGATTGAGCTGGCGTTCTGTCAGCGATAGTTCATTTGGACCACCTGCGATTTGTTCTCGCGCTAGTGATATTTTTACTCCACATCGCTTCGCTGATGCCGACTGCAGTTTTTTAATCTGACCAGGAGTCAGACTGACACTAACATGATGATATGACATTTATAGCTTTATTCATGATCTAATTACATATTTTCTACTGGCGCATCAATAACTCTCATTCGTCCACCAACGCCTTCAAGTAACATTGTTTTATCGATGAGTATAACGGCGATTGCTCTGTAATTAGCAATAACTCCTCTTGCAACACGAGCTCGAAAGTATATTTCAACGACAGATTGCCTAGATAAATCCAAGTGTTCCAGCGAAAAGTAATAGATCGGATACAACGCCGTAAAATCCCGCTGAGACATTTGTAAACCAGTATCAACATTTTGAGCACGTCCCATGAACGTCATCAGACGATGATACGCACGTGCAACACTGTTTTGTTCAAAATTTAACAAAATGTCCTCGGCTGGTTCTTGATGTCCATTTATCCTCAAAGAAACCTCAGTAACGCCGAGTTTATCAAATATCATAATACTTCGTATTAATGAGTTTACTTGCGTAACATCTTGAAGTGCAACAAATATATGTCGCTGTGCAGAGACACCTTGCTGTGATGCTATTTGCCATGTAAATAAACCATTAATGTTACTCTGGATAGAATCCGTGGTCATTGTTAGCCATGACAATATTGATTTACCGCCGCTGTCCATGAAAGAAAGTTGCCGCTGTTCTTCAGATATTACTGGTGTCATTACTGGCATCCACAATGAAAGTTTTGTCAGTATTACATTACCATGAAGTGTCGCAGTTGCAGCTGCGTTAACTCCTTCAGAGTGCCATATTGCATCATCGTCGTTATTTATTCGTACGAGTACAATTGTGTGCTTGGCTCCAAAATTAACCTTTCTAACATTTCTACAAAATCTAAAGATGCGTGACAGTGGAATCGCACATGAAAATCTTTCATCGTCGCCCAGCATTGCTCGACGTGACGCGAATCCCAAGTTGAAATTTTCATTCATTGATACAACTGTGTCCCCACCTGCATTTAATGTTACATTTCTGTGCTCTGGATGATCAGTTGTATCTTTGACAAACATCATTGATGGACCAGCTGCTCTTGAGTAATCATCGCTATATCTTGCAAGACCAAGTATTGTTGTGGCAACGTCAATGTCGTTATGACAGATCTCAATATCTCGTCCATCAATGTTATATGCTGCACTTTTAAATAACGCCATAATACCATTATTGACAAAACCAACTCGATCACCAATTCCACAATCTGTATTATCTAATTTTAAAAGTCTACCTTCGACTTCAATAAATACCTCAGAAGGTAAGAAATATCTGCTTGTATCTTGAACTTGTAATTCAATTCTTCCACGCTCGTCAGGTACACGTGCGTCATAAGAATAATATTGATAATCACGTACCGATTCATCTTTGAGAACCGGTGCGTCCATGTCGAATGCGGGATCTTATTATATTTGTTATCGTTTAACACGAAAACCACTTCCTGCTACCAGACTAGCGGTTATATTTTTTTTCTTTTTCACCAGCTAATGACGCTAATTTTTGATTTGCGGCTTGATTTATTATTTTACTAAAGCTTGCAGGCATCATTTCAGTGCTGGGTAATTTTACTGGCTGAGGTTTTCGTCGTATTAATCGTGCTAGTCTATCCTTGATTGCAGAGAATCCTTTACTGGCGACGTCCCCGGCAGCACTAATACCTTTTTCACGAACAACGTCAATAGCTTTCATTCCTAGTTGCTTTGCAATCGGTATTGCTTTTGGGGCTATCCTTCTAAATAAACCCTGAACAACATCGCCGAGTCCATCTCCGTAAAATGTTTTATATGTAGGTAATCTCGAATTTATCACCCTGACCATAGTTGGTCCACGTTGAGCAACGTGTATGATCATCTTATTATAGTAATTATATCTAACTGTTTAATCACTGTGATAATCATCGGCGATTTCATTAATGAGGGACCTATATACGTTAATATCCATGATACCGCCTGTAAATAATCGTTGACAAATGGCAGCTGCTTCATTAATCATTTCTAGAGAATTATTACCGGCTCGTTTTCCACCAATCAGAATTTCTAATCTGTCCACCTCGGCAAGGACGTTGTTAGAACAAGTAACAAGACCACTTCCATTTGTACTTGTATTAATACCACTTCCAGTTGCGCCGGGGACGTCTTGATCTTCTTCTTCCCCAATTATTGGTTTAATAAATTTCCGTGGTAAGTACTCATGTAGTAAATCTTTAGCATAGCTGAATGTTTTATTAATATATTCAGCATAATCCAGATCGTTTTGTCGAACGGAATTAAGTCTTCTGTTTATACGATATATCCATCTGTACCATTTTTCATAATCTATTACTTCCTGGACATAATCGGGTTTTAAATAATCCTTTCTATTAAAAAAACTTTTCGCAGCAAATTCATGTAATTCTTCGTTTTCAACAGATCGAATATATTTGATAGATCTTGGATAAAATTTATCAATCATATCAGTCCTGATTCTTAATTTCCTTGATTCTGGTTGTGGTTGTATTTGTTCTTTTATTTCACCTATTTCAGCACGAGTTTTGTCAATACCCTCGAGTATTTATTGAGTTGGTTGAGCAGCAGCTATTTCGGCAGGAAGTTCTCGTAGAATCTTTTTTGTTTTCTTAGTTCGCTCTGCTATTTTTCCAGTTGTTTCAGCGTTTTTTTCCAGCGCGGGAAGAATACCTTTAGTAGTCTTTGTAATAGGTTTAAATAATTCTTCTGCGGCTTCTGCAAATCCTTCTTTGAGATCTTGACGCGCTTGTAATTTTGTCTGACAGAATCACGGACAGGTAGCAGGGAGGGTGAACAGACCACTTGTCTGAGACCTTATTTTTGAAATCTAAAGGTTCCTACGAAGGCTGAAAAAAAAGTTTTTGTCTTAATAATGAAAACTTCTCTAATTGACCAGATTTCTTCTGATTTTTTCACAAACTGGTCACTACGCGTTGGTCATTCACCCTCCCTGCTGCTATAAATTAAACAGCCAGTATAGATATTATCAATAATGAGTATTGGAGAACCACTCTCAGCTAAATTAACTCCAGAGCGACTAGAGGCAATTAAAAAATATCTACCTGTTCGTGATTCTGTTAAGCAACAACTACAATCGCGTCAGGAGTCTCAGGTGGAATTTACAGAAGGTACATAAAAATTATTTAAACCGATTGTCGAACCAACGAAGAAAATTGTTACAGCAACTGAGGCAACACAACGAGCTCTTGCAACATTGCCTGCTGATATTGCTGGTCGTATTCAAGCAGTTCAACCACCACCACAAGCACCACAACCACCACCACAACCACAACCAGAACTTAAAAGACCAAGAACTAAGATAATGAATAAATTTACACCTGAAGGTATTGCTGCTATCAGGGATCCAACCCGATTATTTGATATTGCCGCGTATGGATATTATGAAAGACAAAAATATGTAAAACCAGAATATATTAAATCATTAAGCTCTGCCAATTGGATCAAAGATATATATCGCGTCGCTACTGGTATTCCAGAAATCAGATCTAATGAAGATATTAAGGATTTTGACAGTTTTGGTGAGGCTTTAAATAGATATGTAGAAGAGGTTGAACAGAGCAAACGATTATCACAACCACCACAATTTGAACTATCACCACCATCATCACCAAAACTTAAATTACCATCACCGCAACAACCACTACCACGACTACGACCACTACTACAGCAACAAGAGCTACAACAACAACAAGAGCTACAACAACAACAAGAGCTACAACGACAACAAAAACGAGAAGAAAAAAAATGAGAAAAAAGAACGTTAAGAGAATCATTTCGTCATTTTCTAAGATCACCAAAAGTATCACCGAAACCAATTGAAGAGGGAGAAGAAAAAGAATTTCAAGACGATCCTGGCGCAACTGGAAGTGGTTTAGGGAGTGGTCTTATTACTTGTCCCAATAACGTTCTCGCTGATGTTGATCGACTAGAAATCCGCATTGGAGGAAAACGAGCTGGTAATAATTCATCAGAAATCATTAATGAAGCAGCTGATATTTGCAAACGATTATTTACAGGCGGTATCATGGATATTAATGTATATCGGTCTCTCATTAATGAAATCGCCAATGACTACCATAGTGATTAGATACAATTAGTGATAAAGTCAATTAATAACAAAATGATCGTGCATGGTACTCAACGTGGACCTACCATGGTCAGGGTGATAAACTCTCGATTACCAGTATACAAAACGACCTACGGAGATGGATTAGGTGATGTTGTTCAGGGTCTGTTTAGAAGAATAGCCCCAAAAGTAATACCGATTGCAAAGCAGCTAGGAATGAAAGCTATTGATGTTGTTCGTGAAAAAGGTATAAGCACTGTTGGTAATATTGCTAGCAAAGCATTCTCAGCAATCAAAGATAGACTATCAAGATTAATACGCAGACCACAAGCGACCCGACCTCAACCTGTGAAATTGGCTAGCACTGAAGTGATGCCAGCAAGTGTAAGTAAAATAATAAATCAAGCCGCTAATCAAAAACTAGCGGAGTTAGCTGATATACCAATGTCGGAAAAGGAAAAAAATATAACCGCTAGTCTGATAGCAGGAAATGGTCTCACTTCGAAGTGGTCTTCGAGTTAGACGAAGACGATAATAATAAAGATGTTTAAGCGCATATCTGACCCCGCGTTTGACATGGACGCACCAGTACTCAAAGATGAGTCTGTGCGCGATTATCAGTATTATTCTTATGACGCACGAATTCCAGATCAGCGTGGACGAATCGAACTACAGGTTCAGGATACAAGTAGATATTTCTTACCCGCTGAGGCATTTATTGAAGTAGAAGGTGAAATTTTAAATAACGCTGTTCCTGCAGTACCAGCAGCATATGGAGCTGATGTTAGAGTTGGTTTTGTTAATAATGGTATTATGGCGTTGTTTGATAGCGCTACGTATATGATCGACGGAAAAAATATTGAATCTATTCAGAAAGACGTTGATGTTGCTACAACAATATTGGGTTTAGCAAGATACAGCGACGATTATTCAAGATCGGCTGGCCAGTCAATGATGTTTGCAAAGGATACAACTGATTTTCCAGAAAATAGAAACGTAACTATTGGTGATGTGAGAGCTGCAGGAGGAGCTGCTGATGCCCCTGCAGTATTATCGATGAATGCAAATTTTAACTTAGGATTTGCAGTACGTAAATCAATGTTAAAAGGTGATAGGAGAGCATTTTCATGTGCGATTCCACTGTCACATATCTTTGGATTCTGTAGAAATGTTAGAAAAGTCATTTTCGGAGCTAAGCACACAGTTGTACTTGTACGAAAAGGTACTGATAATGATGCAATCTGGCGACCTGGTGCAGTTGATGCTGGTATAGTAATACTAACAAAACTTTCCCTGTGGATGCCAGTGATGACTCCGTCAATATCTGAAGAAGACCGGTTGTTATCTTTTATGAGTCAAGGCGGTAAATCAACTTTGTCATGGTTGACTATGACCACAGATGCTGTTGATAGCGCTATTAATGGTTTATTTACGTGGCAAATAGCTTCTCAGCAAGGTGTTTCTGCACCAAGACATATATTTATTGCGTTTCAAAATACTGCACGAATAAACGATCAAGATGAAAGTATAATGATATTTGACAAACTTGGTGTTTCTGAAGTTTCATTAAGGATAAATGGACATCAAGAACCATCCGAAGATATATTACTGAATTTTGAAAATAATCATGTAGCACGTGCATATCATCGTCTTATGTCGTTCATGGGTCGTGATCAAAATATTGATACTGGTTTACAAATATCGCAGCTAGATTTTACATCGCTGTATCAGATTTATTACTTTTCACTAGAACATTTAGATTTAACCAGACAATCTGTTGTAGATATACATTTTCGAGCTCGTGTTAATAGAGATGTTGGAGTTATTCCTAATTACAGAGCAATAGCCGTTATACTCAGCGATAAATCGATGTTACTCGAAGGTGTTGGTGGACGAATGAGAGTTATTGATGCCCCAGTAGAAAATATGTAAATAAACATGTAATTGGATCGTTCATAATATTAATAATGTCATATCCTCACGTTAGTGTGAGTCTGACTCCTGGTCAGATTAAAAAACTGCAATCAGCATAAAAAAATAACTATGGAATAAAAATATCGCTAAAGCGAGAACAGATGACCGGTGGAAATAAACTATCGTTGACCGAGCGTCAGTTTAAAAACTTCAATGACGCTAAAAAATCAAATAAAGGCGTCAAACTTAATCTTTCTGCGGGAGCCATCAAAAACATTGCTAAATCGGGTGGTATATTTCCACTTCTTGCAGCAATACCAGCATTAATAGCCGCTGCAGCCCCAGCTGTTGCAAAAGCAGCTGCATTAGGTGCTGTTGGAACTGCTGCTGGAATGGCGTTAAAGAAAGCAACCGGACAGGGAATCAAAAAAAAAAAGGAAAAGGTCTAAGATTACCAGGAACCCCGTATTCATACGGAAAGGGTCTAAGATTACCAGTGACCCCGTATTCATACGGAAAGGGTCTAAGACTTCCCGGGACAATTTACTAATATCACCCATGTCCAATTTTGATTTACTTAATGCTGCTAAGCAATTAAAAATAAAAAATTTCAGAGGTGTTTTTATGCGCGATCAATTACCTAGAACTGCTAGCAGTTCTGAAACCGGTATCATTAATCTCGATAAAAACTCTGGCCCAGGCACGCACTGGGTAGGATATGCAATTGATCCACGTGGAATTATTTATTTCGATTCGTATGGATTAGCACCACCAAAAGAATTTCTTCATTATGTTAGCAATAATACTGCTCCAATCTGGTATTCAACGCTACCAACACAAAAAAATAACTGATCCTCCAATATGCGGTCGTGAAACCCTCGCTGTGCTTGATGCTGTATCAAAATCAACAGCACCACCTCATAAAGTCGTGCACGCGTTCACTACACTACGTCATAACACTTAAACAGATATCAGTAAATATAATGGTAGATATTTATGGAAGATCTACTCGCAAAGATCAGAAGTCGATTTATCTAAATATGCAACTCTTGATCAGCTCAGAAATGAAATCGATGATTTATTAAATATCACAAGTGTGGATCAAAATGAAGTCGTCGTTTTTCAGGACAAACAAGGACGATTAAAAACGAGCAACATACAACTACTAGATGTACTTGTACGAATTCCCAACGCGGTTGTTAATAATATCGTTACTTTCACTGATCAAGGTAAAATACAGGATTCCGGTAAATCGGTTAACGATTATGTTAAGAAAACTGGTGATGTATTTACCGGTGACATTATTATGTCAAGAAGAAAAATTACATATCTTGGAGATCCAATCGCAGATACAGACGCAGCAACAAAAAAATACGTCGATGATCAAGAATCCAAATACGTGTCAGTGCGCGGTGGTATAATGCGTGCATTTCTCGACATGAATAATAATGGTATTAATAATCTCAGAACACCAGAAACAGATTTCGACGCCGCAACTAAAAAATACGTCGATGATAAGGAAATTCCAATAATGACTTCGTTAACGACAATCAATGATCGAATTGCTACATTTAGAACTGATTATTTTAATCATGTACAAACATTTCTAAATTTTCGTAGAAATGTAAACAGATCTATAAATGACTTTTTTGGAACTCCACCAACTGTTATTATTAATCTCGCTGACATTAGCACAAGACTCAACGATATCATTAGTGGCATTCCTAACATTATTCAAAAAACTAATCTCGTTAAAATTCCTCACGGACGAGCTAACAATATCGTGTACACAGTCGCATCAGGAAAAGCAACATGGTCGCAGGAAAATAACACTTTTAAACACACTGCAGAGGTTACTGGTGTATATAGATTATCGGTGTTTAGCAGTGCAAAATTCAGTATATTTACCACATTTCCATGGCGTCATTCAACCGATGATTTTTCTGGAATTGTGTCTATAGTGTTAAATAAAGATGTCGAGGAAACGTTTATGCTGATAGCGAATGATAAAAAGTTAACCGCAGCGACTTATTGGTGGTGTATTGAGTTTGTAGCTGAAACTCCTCAATATAGTTACCTAGATAAGTATAATGAATCAAGAGTCATTTATCGATGTTCAACGTCACAGATACACTCAAGTATGTGAGTGTCAAACCAAACTAAAAAATATCATCGACGATTACACGATAAAGGTAAAAAAATATCGGCGACGTATGGTTGTTATTGATATAATGGTATATCCGGTTTCTGCTGTTATTGCTGGAACTGGATTATTACTATCAACAATAACGATGACAGCGCCTGCAGTTGTAACAATTATAGTTTCAACGGCAACAACATGTGCAGGTATTTTCAGTATTATCGCTAAGAAAATATCTACGTGTACAAATGATAAACTAAACGAGTACATAATGAAATTGCACACAGCAACAGCCGCCTACACTAAATTATGCTCGTATCTTTCAGCGTATCTCAGTGATGGTAAAATATCCGATGAGGAGTTCGTAACGATAATGAAAACCTACGATGAAGCATTCATAATCGCTAGTGACAATAACGGAAAGATAGAGAATTAAATAATAACGATAATAATAATGTCATCGTTAGAATTACTTCAGCAGATCGTAGCTAATACAACGCTGTCAAAAACTACTATGATATCATTAAGTTCAACCAATCCTGAATTTAGCGTTAATTTTCCGACTGCAATTCCAGCAAAGGAAATAGCATTAGCGCAATTACGAATTTATCATAGCTGGCCTAATATTAGGTCAAAACCGTTTGGTGGACAACAACCAAATAATTCACTGGTATTTGCGAATAAAAATAAACCAGATGGAACACCTGATTGGCAAGTTGTTGGAATTTCAACGGGCAGTTATCAAATAGAACAGATTAATGATGAATTCCAACGCAGAATTAAATCTATCACAGGGAAAGAATCTAAAATAGCGATCACTGTTTATGAACCAACATTATCAGCGATGATTGAAATAAATTCTCCTGATTACCTCGTAGATATTTATCAAAGTTCGATTAGATCTGTGTTAGGATGGCCTGATATTCCACCGGTTTATCAAGGACCACTAGAACCACAACGATCTGATTTCATTACTGATAAAAGAATATATATACAACTTCCAGAATATCGAAAAGTAAAAGATGCTTTTCCATGGCAAAAATATTTAGGCAATAAAAGAATTATACATTATATAGATAGAATAGAAGACTATTTTACGAAACAAATTGATGGCAAAAAAGGTAAAATAATTGCACTTGATATTGATTTAATAAATTCATATGCTAATACAATTAAATCAGAGCATGAGCGTGTATTTAATAATCTACGAAATTTATTTTCAAGCATTAATGTTTATTACAGCGATGATTTAAAAAATCAAATAATTGCCTCAATACAACATTTAAATCAAATTGCTTCAGATCTAGAGCTTATGAATAATGTTCTTGTTAACAGAGAAAAAGGATTAGCAGGCCCACCTAAAATTACATATATTGATGGTTATTATATAGTTAATGAAGACGATCCAGTTCAGCTTGTTCCATCCAATCGTTTATTTACAACAGTATTTCTTAAACATTTCGGAATTACGCAAGAACAACTACCAACATTCATCATTCCCGGATTTGACTCGTCCGAGTTAAAGAAATCAGTTAATGATTTTATTGATGAACAGTTTAAAAAAATATGTGAATCATGGAAAAAAATATCCCCACCACCGGTTATACTAAAACACAATAACAACCCCTTTGGTGCCGGACGTCATATATCGCCGGGCATTGTAAATATAACATCAGTTATTGCAGTCAATCTGGTATGCGATGTTATTGAAGGTAGCTATCAGGTAGATCTTTCTAAGTCTAGCCAGGCCCAGCAAGGGTACATATTATTCAGTTTTAGTCCGTTGGCACCTCCCGGTTGGTTAATTGTATCAGAGCCAATTAATCCCGTGTACCTGCGAGTTCATAATCCGTTATTATCAAGGATACACTTTAAACTTACAGACCAAAGCAATCGCATTCTGGACACAAGAAATGAAGAACTAAATATAAACCTGTATGTACGCTCATAGAGCGTTATCATAATACGTTTTTATCATAACAAAAAAAAAATATCGGGTCAGAATAGTTGTTTGTTATTCTGATAAAAGATAGAATAGTTATTGTGTCATTCTGATACTTGTTTGCAGAAAGTGGATGATATCACAAAACACAGACATGATAGAGAGAGGGTCTAAATTGTAACACTTGGCAGGTCTCTATATATATTTCTCTCAAAAACACAGATAAAAATTATTTTTTTCACTGTAATTGATTATATAATGAAGCGCGATAACTCTGCTCTGTCTCTGTGTAGAGCAATAAACGATTATCTTCTTTGTAATACATGTTATCATAGAGGTTTCAGTCCCTACGGACACGATATATATCGTTTTTCGTTAATTATTTAGTGATCTATCTGTTTTCTGTAAGCATCGCTGTTAGTGAAGCAGCAATTTGTAACAGAGAGGAATAATTTGACTCTAATAACCTTAAACTCACGTCAGTTTTATATACCAAGTACGTAGAGTTATATTTAGCTCTAACGTAGTTTGACCTTAACGAACGATAACTCATGCGTGGATTATTTTATTAATTTTGAAAAATTAAAGTAAATTCACGCTACATTAGTAATACAAGTCCTGTGAGACAGCGCAAATATTTTATATACTTAAATTCAACTGTATTATTGATAAGAGAACGATGGCCGAAATGGTAGCACGGTTGGACGTAGATCGAAGCTCTACAGACTCTCGCGTGTTCGAGTCTCCAAAAATGCTAAAGATATTATCTTGCATTTGGCGACTGATGCTATTTAATTGGGGGAACCCGGAGCATTTCCTCGAAATCCACAACAGACAAAATACACTCTCCTACCATACACCCTTGAGGGGGTGTACCTTTTACACTCCCCGGGGTTTTGTATGGGGGGAGAGTGTACAAAATCTGTTGGACGTAGACAAGATTCCCCCGTCATCACCATTTGTATATATTTCATGTTCATAGAATCATTAGGATAAGTTTATGTTTGTGCCGTCCAAAATCATAAACCATCTGTATATATTTCATAACCATACAATCATATATCATTAGGATAAGTTTATGTTTGTGTCGTCCAAAATCAAAATCATAAACCATTTGTATATATTTCATAACCATATATCACACAAAAAACAGCTCCCTGACAAAAAAAAGTCATGGGAGCTAATATTTATTTTTATATTAAATATAATATAAATATATATATATATATATATATATATATATATATATATATATATATATATATATATATATATAATGAACCATGAAAACATCAATGATATTATCTGTGCTATTAAAAAACTAAAAAATAACGGAATAAAAATATCTGATAATCTCGACCCTCAGAAAATTATGTGCGATTTTGAATCACTGCAACAGAGAAAATTTGATAATAAATATACACTATCTTCAAACTACAGATTTATAAAATTAATTTATCAATCTATGCTTGAATCACTAGCTATGGTAAACGACAATCAGGTAAAGCTATTCGCACCTCTTGTACAGTCAATCGAAAAAGTTAAATCCGAACTGTCTCACGAGTACGAAAGAAAAAAGATCGTGGACAATCGTGTAATGCAATTAAGAAAGATTATGTTATCTGATTCTGTCAAAAATGATAATGACGCTGAGAGCAGAGACGGTGAAGGTGGACCCTTGACTGTAATTATGGCTAAACAAAATCCTTGGGAAAATTGACAGTAGAACTATCTGTTTTTTGTTAGGAAGACAGAATTAGATATATTCAAATATTATCGACTGATCGTATTTGAATGAATATGTAGATTTGTATGTTTTATTTGCGACACGTTGTACTGAAGGCATGCAAATACCAAAATATCTGGCAGCTGCATTTATTGATTTAAAAGTTATTTCTTGGTCTGTTTCTACATTTATGGATATAACCGACCTCGGGATCTTGGGATATTTTCCAGTATTTCCACGTGCAGTATTCTGACTTTGTGTAATAGCCTGCAGGTTAGATAACCGATTATTCTGAGGATCTCCATCAATGTGATCAATTGCAAGTCCATCTTTAATGACCCCAAAATGACATTCGAATATGAATATATGTGATAAGTATCTTTTTCCTCTAGCAACATTAAATCTAAAATAACCAGCATTATCAAGACTACCGACTGGTTTTTTCAATCTGCAGTGTCTGATTACACCATCTCGGGATGCTTCATAATTATTGGATGTGCTACAAATTCGTTATTATTACGAAATGCTTCTTTTCTTAATTCTCTTATAATATCATTATCGATCATTTCATCATAAGTCTGATTTGTCTGAGTCATTTTATATAATAATATTATTTGTTTAAATCATTATTTTGAAATCTAACCAGATAATCTTCTACGGTTTTTATAGGAGATTTACCTGATAATGTCAAAGTATTATTTTTTTTTGTCATAATATCGTTTAAGTTCCCTGTATTTTTTTCCGCAATATTTTAGACACAATTGAGTTTTTCCTCTGACTCCAACACCACATTGAATACACGGTATTGGTCCTGTACTTCCATTTTTGATACTTTGTGCATGATTTCCGCAGTATTTGTTCACACACGATTTATTACAAAGAGAAGTATATCCAATTTTGAGCCAAGCACATGTGTTTTTTGTTTCAAGCATTATATATATACTAAAATTTTAATTTAAATATTTGTTTTAATTATATGGAGGAATTATCCGTTATTGAACCTAAAAGAGCTAGATTCGATCTTGACAGACTATCAGAATATAAATTTAGTACTTTGATGCAAGATCTGGCATTAACGGATGAGGATGTAACCGAACGTATTCGTGAAGCAAAAAAAGAATTTCGTGACGATGGTGCTGCTCATGTATGGTCAACATTCAGAGTTGGAAATGTTACTAATATGATGAATGACAAACGGGGAAAAGTAATTATTAATCACCTTGATAATCAAAATATTTTATTTTAATAAAATTTATTGTAAATACAGAAGAAGATATTTGGATTATTCGTGATAAGCGTGATCCAGTACGCATACAGTCAGGAAATAATATTGTTCTTTTGAGTATTAAATCTAAGCCCGGAATACTAACCGGTGTTGACAAATTATATTATGAACGTGCATATCCAGTTACTGCAGTTGTATATGCAATATATCCGCTTAATAATAAACCTGACGTCGGGGATCTAAAACCTATGAGATTGTCAGAGTCAAGAATAAACTGTGTAGCTGAACGAGTTACAGAACATTTCATATACGCGATACGTGGTAATGGTTTAACAGATTTACGACGTAAAAAAATAAATACATGGGCAGAATCAGTTAAAGATACCGGAGCGTCTATCAAAGATGTCGCTGATCTAGAAAAGAAATTGAAATTCCCAATAACAGTAAAAACGCTGACAGGAGAGATTTTATATAAATCGAAATATGAATCAAGAGGAGCTCCTATAGATATTATTGATCATAATTCGCACGCATGGACCTCAGCAGTAACAATATTTCCACGAGATAGAACGGTTAAATTTTATGATGGATATATATTTGATTTTATCAAAAATATCAGCAAAAGTGACCCTGTATCCGTTTGGTTATTTCAAAGTTCAGAATATGATCATTACGATCAGTTTGTACGGCCTAATGGTGATATTTACCGTACAGAATCTCTTAATGTAGAAATGGAACATCTTGCGCAACGCCTTTGGCGTGAATATACCTCTGATGATGTCAAAGTTACACAATTATTAAATAATTGTTTTACAGTTCCATCTGTAGCGGCTCATTTCGCTCAGGAGAAAAATTTATGGAAACCAACACGATCGGAATTTCTTGAAGATGTCAAGAAAAGTTGTATAGAATATGGGCACGGTGGATTATGGAACACCAAATACAACCATAGTGATGTTATCTCGGTTGATATGGTAGCGTGTTATCCTGGGAGTTTTCTTGGATATGGAGTATGTTCTAAATACTTTAAAAAATTCGGACATCCTACACATGACATGACCAGGGTTGCGATAAACGGACCCTTACCAGATATTGACTTAACAGGAATTGCTCACGTAGAATCATTCGAGTTTAGAGAAGATCTCCATGCGATTATTTATATTTGGTTCGGAAAACATTTTTCAGAGCGACGTTGGGTTCCGATAGTACTATTGCAACATATGCTTGATGCTGGATTTTTAATATCGTTGAGAGTAACTGAAGCGATTATATCATATAGTTCACAGAAGCAAGTTTGGTTACCAGAACCGGACAGATTTAATATCGATGATACCAGGAAAGAATTCCCTGATATTGATGAATATCATGTCATTAAAATAAATAAATGCAGGAACGAGCATGATGAAAAACTTACAAAAGATCTCGGTAGAAAAATAATCGGTAAGTTTACTCAAGGAGGATCACATGATCATAAACGAACATGTACAAGATTGATTATGGACGATGCTGAATTAGATTTTATAATCGTTGATACAACGGAGAAAAACACATTTATAAACCGATGTAATGCTTATTTATCAGATGGAATAAAACTAGGTACCATTGTGAGCTATACTGATGGCGAGTCACCGCAGTTTACTCATTTAAGATCTTCGATGTTAGCGTACGTTTCGATAAACCTACTATCGATGATAAATAAATTTCCTCGTTACGCTGTCAGAGTCGCTACGGATTCATTTTATATACACAAAAAATATAAAGATTTATTAAAACTCGGTAACGGTGAAAAGGGAACATGGAGGATAAAAGAAGAAAATATACTTAGTTATTCTGAATCTGCCGATGTTGAAATTGCGGAGACATATTATAGAAATAATAATCAAATATTAAAGTCATCTGCACCATCTGTGTATGATCCTGTATCTAGACATAAAACCGTTTATCTTAATGGGTGTGGAGGGTCAGGTAAAACAACTCGTGCGATTAACTTATTTATAAATAATATCTCAGATATAATTGTTTTAACGCCTACACATAAACTCGCCAGAGAGATAAAAGAGCGAGGAGTAAAATCGTGTACTTATCATAGTTTCTTTAGATGGTGCAGAGATACCTGGACTCCATCGCGGATGGGTGAGAGATATATACCTAAATATATTATATGGGACGAGATATGCACGGTGTCGTTAGAAACACTAAAAACATTTCTTGAATGGTTGTTATTGAAGAATACTACTGTGATTATGTGTGGCGATAATGGTCAACCACCACCCTTTGTTGGACAGTCTCCACATGAATGGCTAAAGAATAATGTAGATTATTATGAAGAAATAAATGATGACCATAGAGCTATTGATGAACCGCTGAAGGAATTTAAAAGGTTAATCAGACTTCAGCCAGACAGAGTACAATGTGAGATAATGCGAGGAGTAATTCCAGAGACTTCTATGAATAATTTTCTAAATTTATGGAATCCCGCTGATTTAATAGTTGCAAGTAGAAATTATTTATGTTACATAAAGAAAAGTTTTCAGATCTACCTGTACCATTATGTTATCGCCCCTCAGATACTCGACGACAGAATATTGATGTTGAAATTCCTGGTGGTGAAATACAGAATCTTGTCTTGAATGATATTATTTTAGTCGATATTAATGTCGTTGAGAATGCGCTGAGTATGAATAAATCACCGTGGACGTTAGAATATGCTATAACTATTCACTCATCACAGGGGTTAACTATTTCTGATACAAATATCTGGATTATAGATGATCGGATTGAATGGTCGAATTTAGTTTATCTCGCAGTTTCTAGGGTCAGAAGAATATCTCAACTACATAGGGTTATTATAAATTTTATAGAAAATAATGATCAAACTGTTAATAATGACGTAATAAGAAAAAAACTATCTGGTTATAAGCAGTGTGACAAAAAAAATAATCGTGACTTTGATATTGATACTGAATTTATTATAAAACTAAAACAACTACAAAATAATGATTGTGCAAGCTGTAACTGTAATATGTTATGGCAATATTCGAATAATAATCCAAGACAATTTACCGTAGACAGAATTAATAGTGATCTTGGTCATACACGTGAAAATGTGATGCTGACCTGTCTTGAATGTAATCGACGCCGGGGCGCTAATTTACATAAGTGAACGTGGTGGTAATTGTGTATCTGCAGGAATTATTTGCAATTGTTCACGTACAAATCCACGTTGAGGAGCAGTAGAATCTAGTCTGTATATTGGAGGTCTACCAGTGGATCTTACCACGCTAGAAATTTTATGTGTAGTCACGCTCCAGATAGGATCGGTTGCTCTTTTTTTACCACCTTCAAGTTCGCCAGGTTCATATAAATATCTAACTGTAACATTACCTAATACTGGTTGAGAGAAAGATTCACGTCGTATTGGTATATATTTTTTTTTGATCGCATTAGAAGGTTTCATGGAAGTTGCACGAGTAATTTCATTATTCAACGCAGCTATCACACTCGGTAATCTTGCAACCCATTCACGAGATCTATCCTTGAGGTCAGTAGATATTTCCTTTGCATATTGGTATCCAAATAACCGCTCAGCAAGTGTTCTATTAAATCGTTCAACGATTGCCTGATCACGATGAATTTCGGTATGTCCTCGTCTGATTTTAACGTTATGTTTCTTCATCAACATGATACTACTCCAAGAAATTCTTTACCAGGATCAACTTGTAATAACTGTGACCATTGTAGACCACCACGTTGATAAATGAGCTCAAACGCAGATGCAACTTCAGATGCTGTCTTTGTTGATAATGACTCCGCTTCTTTGTATCTACTCGCAACATCAACGACAGTTAACGCATATCTATACGTGTATTGACGTCTACGTGTTTTAATGGCATCGTGTGGTAAAAACAGTATATCCGCTTGATGAACTTCATTAGGAACGCTAACATCAAAATGCGCATACTGAATTCTTTTAGGTGGACTTAGGAAGATTTGCCATATTGCCTGTCGTGCTAACCATGATGCAGCAACATCACGTGAAACTTTTGCTGCTTCGGCGAGTTTACTAATCGCTGCTTTACCTCTCCAGAATCCTCTCGGGGAATAATAAACAGATTCCATTATGATAGTTATATAATTAATTACCAGCCCCTAGCACTAGTTTACCTTTCATAGCAGTTTTTACTAGAAAGCTAGCGAGAGATTCTCTGAAAGATTTATTAGGTATAGAATTTAATGCGTGAATCAATTTCACATCTGCGAGATGTGGCTGTTGCAAATCTTTACTTTTATACGCGACATCATGAATGTGACACGCTTGATCAATCTTATTTACTGGATACTCTCCTGGTTTTGGCTGATCTTGGTTATCGAGTCTGATATCGAGACGAGTTCCTGGACCACAATAATTATATCCGGGTAAATGTTTCTCACCGGGGTATTTAGCCCATGGAGTTCCCGGTAATTTTCCTAACGAAGCAGCGATATCACCCCCACCTGTCTTTATTGGAATAAATTTATATTTCTTGGTGCCACATTTCACACACTTACCTGTAAGTGCTCGTCTTTTATTTTTTGTTGTTATTGTCGTTAATTCAGTAGTATCGGTAGGTGCTCTGCATCGAACACAATATAAACTCATATTATTAATTATATGGATATAATTGACTTTTCAGCGACACGAAAACGAGAACCAGTAAAACATCACCCGGCGCTACCAAATTCTATCAGAATGATTATAATAGGCCGATCTGGAAGTGGGAAGACGCAATTATTGCTCAATCTAATAATGCGATGGTTCAAGTGGGATAAATTGTATTTAGTAGCACCATCTGTAGATGATCAGCGATGTTACGAAGTACTTAAAGATTTTAATGAAAACGCAAAATTGTTGCATGAAGACAGTGAAGTCATAGACTTTATTACTGATATTGATGAAGCGCCATCCGTAGATGATCTAGATGGATTCATTAATAATTTAGTAGTGTATGATGATGTTATGCTGGACAAACAATCAAATCCAGCTAGAATATTTTCACGAGGTAGACATAAAAACACAAACGTGATTTATGTTACACAGCGTTATACACAAATTCCAAAAGTGATCAGAGACAACTGCAATATTTTGGTTGTGTTCAACGGAGTTGATAATCATACGCTGCAAAATATTTATTATACTTGGTGTTCTGGGGACATGGACATGAAGAAATTTAAAAATTTCTTTTCAAAAGCACAAGCTGCTTCCTTTGGTTTTGTAACGATAAATTTACATGATCCTAGGTCAAGATATCGTAACGGACTTGATACAATTTTTGGATAAAAACCATAGCAGCAGGGAGGGTGAATGACCAACGCGTAGTGACCAGTTTGTGAAAAAAATCAGAAAAAATCTGGTCAATTAGAGAAGTTTTCATTATTAAGACAAAAACTTTTTTTTCAGCCTTCGTAGGAACCTTTAGATTTCAAAAATAAGGTCTCAGACAAGTGGTCTGTTCACCCTCCCTGCTGCTCAGGTAGATATTTCTTGATTGCTTCTAGTCGCTCTCGAGCTAGTCTAGCTGAGTGAGGTTCACCAATCATTATTGATATAACGCAATGGTTTAATTACAGCAGCAGAGAGGGTGGACTGACAAACATGACGCGCACGAGCACATAAACGAACACGCATAGCATTTACAAACACAGGTGTCACGAATGAGTAACAGCGTAAATAACCCACGTTGAGAGAATCTCAATTCGGTTAGAGGTTCTGGTTTAGCGTTATTGACCTATATTTTTTGCCTTATTTAGCATGATTTTCATGTTTAAATATATTGGTTCGAAAACTATTTTGTAGGGTTCACCCTCTCTGCTGCTCCAGTTTCGCTTATAGTGCATAATATTTTATTCATCTTTACGCTTACATTGCAATAATAAAATTAAACCAAAATCTGTTTGAAAAGAGATAAAATCTTAGTTTTATCACAGGAGTCTGCAGTTTTATCAATAAAGCACGACGAAATTTCTGACAACATGAAATCACCTTATCGGTATTATAATAATTATAATACCGATAAGGTGATTTCATGTTGTCAGAAATTTCGTCGTGCTTTATTGATAAAACTGCAGACTCCTGTGGTTTTATTTTGTTATTACACGATTATTCCGGTAACTATTATTATTCCGGTATTTATTCCGGGAAATACCTTTATTCCGGTTAATCTAGTGACCTCGGGTTCGTATTTAATTAAGTGTGAAGTACGTGATAAAAGGTATTGTCAAAGTAAACATTAGAAGGTGTACATGATGATACATACTGGAGAAACGCCATTTAAATGTGAATTTTGTGACAAGAGGTTTAGACAGAGTGAATGTTTGAAGGAGCACAAGATGATACATAATGAAGAAGAACAATTTAAGTGTGAAGTATGTGATAAAAGCTTTACAGAGAGGACGTCTCTGAAGCTACACATGAGGATACTACACACGAAGATACATGCCAGAGAAGAGCCGTTTAAATGTAAATTTTGTTATAAAATATTTAGTAGCAATGAACCTCTGAATGCGCACATGATGATACATACTGGAGAAAAGCCACTTAAGTGTAAATTTTGCGATAAGAGGTTTAGACAGAGTGATAGTTTGAAGGTGCACATGAGAAGACATACTGGAGAAGGCCCCTTTAAATGTGAAGTATGCGATAAAAGGCTAAGTCGGAAGGTAGGTCTGAAGAGGCACATGAGGATACATACTGGAGAAAAACCATTTAATTGTAAAGTTTGTGATGAAAGCTTTACAAAGAGGAGGTCGTTGACGGTCCACATGAGGGTACATACTGGAGAAATATTTAAGTGTGAAGTATGTGAAAAAAGCTTTACAGAGAAAACGTCTCTGAAGCTACACACAAGGATACTACACAGGAGAATAAATACTGGAGAAAAATCATTTAAATGTGAATTTTGTTATAAAATTTTTAGTAGCATTGAATCTCTGAATGAGCACAAGATGATACATACCAAAGAAAAGCCATTTAAATGTGGATTTTGTGGTACAATGTTTAGTAGCAGTAAACCTCTGAATGCACACATGATGATACATACTGGAGAAAAGCCATTTAAATGTGGATTTTGTGATAAGATGTTTAGACAGAATGAAAGTTTGATGGCGCACATGAGGATACATACCGGAGAAAACCCATTTAAATGTGAAGTATGTGATAAAAGGTTTAGTCTGAATGGAAATCTGACGAAGCACATGAGGATACATACTGGAGAAAAACCATTTAATTGTGAAATATGTGATAAAATGTTTAGTATGAATGGAAGTCTGAAGAGGCACATGAGGATACATACTGGAGAAAAACCATTGTAAGGTATGTGATGAAAGCTTTATGGAGAGGAAGTCTTTGAAGGTCCACATGAGGATGCATATTAGAGAAAAGCCATTTAAATGTGAAGTATGTGATTAAAGGTTTAGTGAGAATGGAAGTCTGAAGAATCATGTGATGGTACATACTGGAGACAAGCTTCAGGTGTGAAGTTTGTAATGAAATGTTTCATGTTAGTAAAGATATTAATAATCACATGATGATATATACTGGAGGCAGAGCATTGAAGTGTGAATCTTTAGTCTGAATGGAAATCTGAAGAAGCATATGAGGATACTTACTGGAGAAAAGCCTTTTAAAGTTTGTGATGAAAAGTTTAATAGGAATCAACCGATGAAGACGCACATAGGGATACATTCTGAAGAAAAATTATTGAAGTGTGACATTTGATATGAAACATACGACGATACCTACTGGAGAAAAAACTTTTAAGTGTGAAATTTGTAACAAAATATTTAGTATGAGTAGATATCAGAAATTAAATTCAAGTACACAGGTTGGAGAAAAAGCATTCAGATGTGAAGTTTTTGATAAAATGTCTAGTCAGATTGGAAATCTGAAGAAGCACATGACTGCACATACTGGAAAAAACCATTGCAGTGTGAAGAATGTAATAATAGTTTCATATAGAGGATGTCTCAGAAGATACACCAGACAATGCTACAAATGAGGGGATATATATATATATATATATATATATATATATATATATATATATATATCTATTCTTTCCAGATTCAGTGATAATTATAACACTACATACAGAGAGTGATAATGTCATAGAGTACATAGAAGGAATGAGGTTTTAAAACTTCATCTGGAAATTTTTAAAAATGACAACAGGAGAACTGAATGTTTCAAGAAGTACAGAAAAATGCAAGCCCTCAAAATGATATCCTTATTTTTATAAAAGGAAATTCTCCTTGAGCTAGTAACTCCTACGTGTTTCATTGAAATTTTAATAATATTGTGTAACTTAACTTTGTGTAAATCATGGATATTTTAAAGGATAAAATTATCATAGATATCAGTATAGGAATTCAAATAATGATTGTGGAGTGTTAACTGTTTATCTATTTGTAAATGTTATATATAATCACTCACAAAGTAAATAAAGTTGAAAGGACTTTATGCTAAGTTTGTGATTGATTAGGTAAAATTTTACAGTGTGATAAACATTTTGTCAGCATCATTTAATACTACTAATTCCAGTTGTTCTCCTTTCTTTCACAATATCAGCAAATTCCATGAACCAAACGTTGGATTTTATTTACATAACATATATTTTGTAAAATTACCCACTATCCCACCATCACTTGTCAGAAAATGCTGTGTACATGGATAAGAAGATATGTACATATGAATTCTAGTGAATTCAATATTTTGTTGCAACTGACATGAACTGTAAAAAGTACATTTTTAAATGTTTATAATGGTTGAAAATGATAATGTGATCTTTTCATATTCAATCACAATGTTATAATATATCCATGTTAAATGAACAAATTTCATTGTACAAAAATCAAGCACATAAAAATACACAAGTTATGATACACATTCAGTGACATTATCATATGAATGCTCTTGAGAGTGATGTTTTAAATGTGAGCCCCTGGCTGGCCAAGTGGCCAGGTGGTCTAAAGTGCTCACCTTTACCAATCACTGTAATCTTATCTCTGTCCTCATGGGTTCGACCCTCAGGCTAGGCCAATGTGGGTATGTGAAAAAGCTTCCAATGTGTTGGTGATTCTTTCCAGGGTCTTCCACAGGGTTCTTCCTCCATCAGTTATACTGACTGCCATATATATCCTATCTTGCACTGAGAAATGGCATTAAACCCAAAAGCAACAACATGTATCAAATGCATGTAATTCTTCATGGTAGCTATTTCAAATTAAATGAGCCATCACATCCAATCAAAATTAAGTTGTTCAAATTTGAACAATGTTCTTACATGATTGAGACAAGGGGAGCACACAACTTGAATGGACTGATAAACAAACAATTTTCCACTGCTGGTCCATGTTTGTACAAATACCTTTCACTCAAATACAACTGTAATGGCTTCCCTCTGATATGTAGTCATACTTTCAATGTTAAACTTACAAAGTATCCATTTAAGCAAATTGCCTCCACCATTTTCCACCGATGTACAATGCAGCGCTGTTACATGTTATTGGTTGGTTGGCATTATATACTAAGGGAGGCAATTCGTGAAATCCAGTAGTCACTAGGACAAAGTGCTAATATATCTGTTCAGTCTGCCAAGGTGTAGATAGGGTTATCATATCAAAACCTTGGCTAGTGAAGATGCACATAAATATGATGGTTAATAAAAAAATCAGCAAAATTTTAATCTGGCTTTTGTAGACTAAGCTGTTGTCAATGACCAATTTCAATTTTTAATAATCTTTTCAACTTGCCAAATATTTTTAAGGATATTCAGGGCCAAATATTTAACAACCTGGAATTGGTTGGATTCCGGTATTGGAAGGCATGGCACTATTCGCCAATTTGGACCATTGCATTCTTTCCCTTAAATGTCCTCTGTTCTAGTCTGAATATACCACCCCGTTTTTATCCCCCAACCAGTTTCAATAAAGGAAATCTTTAATGTGATAAAAGGTGCACAGAACTTAGTCAAATCATTTATTGATTTATAATTTTTAACCTGACTGTGACCAGGGTGGTTCTAAACACGGCATCCTCAGTGCCTTTCGTGATTAAGGGACTTTCCATACTAACACAGGCCATATTGTGTACACTATGGGCTAGTTTATTTTTTTCAGACAACAGAGTGACGGAGTGATGTAGTTCATCCTTTTCTGTAACTGCCCGATAATTCCGTAAAATACCATAATGTTGAGAGTTTAAAGTTATATCCCTTTGCACACATGAACATATAAATTACATTGCTTGTTAAATGCACATGAAAGGAAAGTTTATAGTTGTCATTCTTTTCCTTTGCTTGATTCGACATTGTAAATATCGGAAGCAGACGACGTAGTATTATCCTTCCATGTACGTACAGATGTAGTCGTGCGTACACCTCTTCGCTGAAAAAGGACTTGTCCAGGAACTGGAAATGACTGGAAAGCAAGGTCGTGTTTTACACTGAAAACTTTTGAATGAAACGCGCAGACGATAACTGTGTGAGCCCCCCACCCCCCGGACGTAATAAGGTTTGACATTATAAATCAGTAAATCAACTAAGTTCTATGTATCTTTTATCTTATTTGGGCATTTCGTTTTTTAAATCAGTAGAGGGGTACAAAACAAACGGGGAGGTATTTTCAGACTATAACAATAGTATTAATTCCCATTTGCGACAAAATCTGCATCTTTCATCATTCCAGATAAACTGCCATCAGCCACTTTGCCCACAAAACGCTAAAAGATCGTTCAAAGCCCTATTTTTGTTCTATGAAGGGCTGCAGCAAAAATATGAATCGGTCGGAGGTGGTGGAAGTGTACATACAGTTTTCACAACTCGCATTTCTTTAGCTTTTTAATGCAGTTTTATTTTAAATCTATCCTATTAATAACATGTAGTATTCTGTATCTGAAGGTATATCACAGTAGCGTATCGCTGGTTTTATAGCCAATTTGTATTGTGTTGCTCCCTTTAACCAATAATAAGAAATCCAACGTAGTAGGTAGTAGCTTGGAGGGAATTCGACCAGTTTCCCTTTCAGAGCCTTGAAATATTTTACTATCTTAAGATTTTTTAATTTTTTTTTTTTAATTTTAAACCTAATCCACTTTTTTTAATTTGTAATAATGTGTATATCTAGGTATATCACAGAAGCGTATCGCCAGGTTTTATAACCAATTTAAATTATATTTCTCTCTTTAACCAATAATAAGAAATCCAGTTTAGTAGGTAGTAGTCCGATAAATCACCCCACCCCACCCCAAATCTGTGTTGATACGGATGGACGATTTATGGGTCTGATGTCACCTTTTCATAAATATGTGCAATTTTGCTGCATGCAGATCTTTCCGGAACAAACCTGCGTACGCTTTAGACACATACCGGTAATTCGCAACAGCCATATCTAGCGCGAAATTCAAAATAGCCGCAGAGCAGATGGCTGTGTTATTCCACATGGATTTACAAGTTTCCAAACATAGGATTTGATCCAGAAACATAATGTACATGTCACCAAAAGCCGACGGTAGCTCCACAGCCGCGAGAAATACCGGTAAATCTATAAAATATACACCGATAGTAATGTAGTGGGATAGAATAGCCTCAATGGGAATTAGCATTACAGACCCCCACCCACCCACCCCCGGGATAGTATAGCCTCAAGATTTATAGCCTCAAAATATCACCCTGGGATAGTATAGCCTCAATGGGAATTTTGTATAGCGACAAGAGGAATAGAACAGGTAGGGTGACGTCACGGTACAGGACAGTTGCGACAATGTAGCAAGTACCGCGACGTCATGCCACCTGTGTTATTTCTATATAAAGTTTGAATCATTCGCGTTCGTGTTTGTGTAAAGCAAGTACCGTGACGTAATGCCATCTGTGTCATTTCTATGTAAAGTTTGAATCATTCGCGTTCGTGTTTGCGGATATTATAATATTATACCCAAATTACACAACGGACTAAAAAAATTTTTAGATAAGAGAATAATGTTTTTGTCAGTTAAAAGATAAATTATACAATCGAATAAAATCTTTTTTAGGCAAGAAAGAATAAATCTTTTCGAGGCAGTGGAGTGGCCCTGAAAAGGGCCTTTGGGTTTTTCTTCTATTGTCTCCATTTTTTCCACCCGCTCTTCACTTTTCCAATAATTCCCTTCTTCTTCTTTTTCTTTTCTTCGTCTGGAATCCAGTCAGGATGTCCCATCTCTCTAAACTTTTCCTGTACCTTCATCCAGTTTTGATTTAGTCTTTCAAACTTCTCTTTTCTCTTTCTGTTTTCCTTCTCCTTTCTCTCTTTTGCCCATGTGTCTTTGATTTTCGTTACCTCTTCTTTCATCACTTTTCTCATTAGGTCTTCAGATTTCCTTAATTTCTCTAATCCCCAGAGGACAAAAGACCACTCCGTAAAATTTGCTTGCTCTTCTAAAAAGCACTTCACTTGGATGACATTATCAAGTGCGTCCTTCAATGTCCCCACTCTCACATATTTACGATGGATGAAGCCTCTTATTTGTTCCACCTCCTCTTCTCTCATTCCTGCCACCTGATCCCTGGCTACGTTCAGGCAAGTGACTTGATTGGTCACAAAGTCTTGGCTGTCTGGATAGTTCCATTCCTGTTCTAGCCTTTCCACCACGTAGGCTGCATCCATTATCAAAAAATAACTGTCTCTTAACTTGTTAAACAATTCCATCTTGTGTTGACTAGTCAACGTGGGTAGCCAGACTGACGAGCATTCCGCGTTATATATGTCAAGCACGGACGTGAACGAAAACATCCCTCACACTCACTTCACATATTATTTACTATCCACACCAACGAATGAGAAAACATAAAACACACCTATTTACTATCCACACCAGCGAACGCGAATGCATAATACATACCATATTTACTATCCTCACCAACGAACGAGAATGCATAAAACACACACCTATTTACTATCCTCACCAATGAATGAGAAAGCATAAAACACACCTATTTACTATCCACACCAATGGATGCAAAAGCATAAAACACACACACACACACACACACACACACACACACACACACACACACACACACACACATACTATCCTCACCAAAGAATGAGAAAGCATAAAACATACACCTATTTACTATCCACACCAACGATCGCGAATGCATAAAACATACCATATTTACTATCCTCACCAACGAACGAGAAAGCATAAAACACGCACCAATTTATTATCCACACCAACGAACGAGAATGCATAAAACGTACCATATTTACTATCCTCACCAACGAATGAGAAAGCATAAAACACACACCTATTTACTATCCACACCAACAAACGAAAATGCATAAAACACACCATGTTTACTATCCTCACCATCGAACGAGAATGCATAAAACATACACACTATACTATCCTCACAAATGAATGCAAACACAAACACACACACACACATACACACACACACACCAGTAAAAAAGTGAGTGTTTATAGTCACACTACTTCACATTCACACAAATTAGCAAATTGAATAGTGTCTCTCTTTTTCCCAGAGATCTGGTTAGCCCTGAGAAGGGCTGTTTTTCTAACTCCAAATGCACCTGGTTAATGGTGACACCTTCCAGGCCGGGTACCATACACACAGCGTCTGCTCCAGTCATCCTCCCAATCGATTTGTCTTGTTGGAAGTGCAGAGGGGGGTTGACTGGCCTCATCATCCCAGTTTTTACTCTGACAGATGGTGAAGATTTCCCTCTGTCTTCTATTCTGCAGCCGGGGATGATGTTGCTGACGCTGCGGCTCCCACTCTTGCCGCTGTCTCTCCAACTCCTCCATAATCTCCTCCCAGTTTTCCATCTGGGGGACAGCGACTCTTGGTACTTGTGGTAGTGGTTCTGGTTGTGGCTGTAGCTGACGTAGAGCTGGTAGTGCCACTGGAGGTGTCCTCACCTCAGGCTTCACCTCACACTTAGGCCTCATTATGAGGTGTGGCAGGATCCTTTCCTTCTTCTCTTTATTCATTTTCCTCTTCTTTTCCTCCTCCTCTTTTATTCTGGATTCCTCCTGTATTGCCTCCTTAGTCAGCTCGTCTAAAATATGTCTGGCATACTCCAGGTGCATTTGGAGTTCCAACAATTTACTTATTCTGTTCATTCTTTATAGTTGTCTCGTTGACGATGGGTAGCCAGACTGACGATTGCATCGCTTTATATACTTGAAGCACGGTCGTGAAGGTAAACATCCCCTAACACCATAACTTACCATCACATTAAACGCGCGGACCTAAAAGAAGCACTCACGTTGACTTTCTACTTACAAACACAAACATGCACGATTTGACAAGACAGAGAAAGTTAAGTGCTTATAGACACACTTCTTTTTTTAAACACACACACACACACACACACACACACACACACACACAAATACACAAATTTGTTTTGGCAAATTGAATTAGTATCTCTTTTCTAGAGTATTGGGTAGCCCTGAAAAGGGCTGTTTTTTTGTTGTTGATGGGAAGTGATGGCAATCTTTTTTTACTCTCTAAGATTCCGTCCCCGTCTGGCAGCAGGCTTTCCTATACGATGGGCCTGCTTCTGCGGAAAGAGAAGGAGAACTCTTTGGTGTCCACACGGCAGTCGACAAAACCTCTGTCTGGTTCTTGCTGCTGTTGCTGCTGTTGTTGTTGTTGTTGTTCTCTCTGCTTCTGAAGTCTGTACTTCTCTGTCCATTCTTCTTGTTCTTTCTTGATTTCCACTCTGAAGACCTCTTCTCTCAGGTCTTGGGCTATAGCTAACATCCTGACATTCTCTATCTCTTCAGGTTTAGGTATCAGGTTTAGCCTGACACGATGTAAATTGACGTAAGCTTCGTTCAGCTTGGCTAGTCTGGAAGGCATCTTCATAGGTTGACGAGTCAACAGTGGATGGCCAGACTGGAGACCAACCCGCTTTATATGGTTCAAACGCGGACTTAATAGAAAACATCCCTACTAGCTTTTAGTGTCGGAACGCTAAGAGAGCTCATGTCATGGTGAGGGATAGAGAGAAAATCAAAGAGCATATATTCACAGTCTTTTGTTTGAAAACAAACGACAGACACATTTTTTTCAAAAACACAACATTTTTTATTCAATCAACAATCAACTACTAACAAATAACAAGTAACAATAACATCAAACAAATTATTTTTGACAAGGTTGACAACGTTCTGAAATCATGTGAGATTTCCATTGATGGAAGTCATGAGGCCAGTGATGTACACTACGTTTCCTAGCTAAAGACAAAAGATAACCATAATGGTCACAAAACCATCGATCTACTTTCTCATCGTTTCTAGAAGAATGACGATCAAAATAAGTCACTAAATGTTCTAAAGGATATCCAAGACTGCGTTGATGAAGAAAATACAATATTGTCCACACACCATGGAATCTGTGTCTTGTAATTTCACGTTAATGAATCGTGTCGTCTGGGCATTTCTTCTCATAAAGTCAATGATATCGTCTTCCAAAGGGGGTAATCCATATGAATCAAAATATTCCACGCAATCCTCTTGAGGGAAGTAGACGGCAACCCAGTGAGTTCCTGGAAGATGACTTTCGTCCGTGTTGATGACATAAGCTTGATGGTCTTGAGGTTTGCGATGAGGTAGTTCATCTTTAGCACACACGACAGGATTCCAAGAAGCAGTATACGAACTATTGTTCAAAAGGTAATAAAGTTCCCAGGAATCCATTTTTTTGTTGTGCTGTTTTTTTTTTTTTGTATTTTTTCACAGGTAATGATAAGTCATCAATTCAATTCTGACTTTTTGTTTGAAACGATCTGTCAAGTAGCCGTTTCTTCGCTTCGTCTCCGCACTCTGGGCTAGGAGAGATTCGATGCGATAGATCTCTAGAGTAGACAATGGTGGGCCGGAATGATCACGCAAGCCTTTATACCACTCATGCAACACCGCTTCTTCCGAGATGAGACTCCAAGCGTCGTCCAGATACTCGTCCAATTTTTCTTCTTGACTCATCATCATACATTTATCGTGTTGAATTTGACTGGGATGATCGTTTTGACATCCATACCAATATTTCTTGGTCAATTCCGTAATTGTATCCGCCAGGTGTTTAGCAAAACAGGAGACTAAATGTTGTTCTTGTTCTGGCCATCTGGACTTGACTACTACCTCGGCCTCTTTATCTTGGTCTTGGCGTTCTGTTTTCACGCTATCCTCCCATTCCATTTCCAAAGATTCTCTACCGTTCAATGAGGGATAGGAGTCTTCCATTGTTTCTGATAGTCTAGAATGACTTCTCTCAAACTGTTGATTTCGATGGTATTATCGATTTCGGCATACAAGATGACATTGACCGTGTCGGTGAGAGCTTCTGCAAACTGAAGTTCCACACGCACTTGACCAGATTTTATAGGGTGGAAATGTCCCTCGTCGCTGCCTTGGTCTGGAGTGAAATCAAAGGCCCACAAAGTGTAACCTCCTACATAATCTTCGTACGAAATACCGTGACTGGTGTTGGTTCCTAGTTGTCCGGTAGCTTCGTACAGGGACAAGTACGATCTCAAGTTATTCTTCTGGGCAAAGTTAGGTTCGAAGGGTCTGCTGCACAAGGTCTTGCCATCGCGACTGACTTCGATCTTGGACACTCTGTAGTGCTTAAACTGGTAAGGATTTTGATCGTGGGCTAAGTTGAGGGCTGCATTACTGACGATGCCAACGATTAAACGTGTGGGTAACTGTCCTTGGAACAGATGATCTTCGATCTTGGATCGGAGTCCAGCAGCAATGGTGAATGTTTTCACTTCTACACGTCGTATCGGATACTTGGCGGTCGATCTGCTCGATGTGTGACTGATGTCGTTTCTCGCTTTAGGTAACACTTCTACGCGACGCACGTAAAGTCTGGCTTCTTGGATGATGGTTTTGTACTCGTTGGCATGAGGCATCAAATGGAAAGAGACACTGCTGCGATTGAGTCTCAGGCGAATATCCACTCCGTTGAGCAAATACTTGTCTTGCAACCACATGTCCAAATGCAAACTATCCATCAGTTCTAAATTACGACCTTGCAGGATTTTCTTTCGACGGTCGTTAAAACCCACATTGTGAGGATTGTCATCGGCTGTCAGGACTGTGTCGTTAAACGTGTCTTTACCTGCGGTGTCAGGTTTCCATACCACGCAAGCATCCAGATGAATGTTCTTGGCCTCTTTTCCGTACGTCAAGAGATTTTCTAGGTACGTTCGGTAAGGGTAAGTATCCATACTGCTGCTGACCAATTTGTTATTCAGGTACAAATCCACTTCGTTGAACAAGGAATGCACGAAATTGTTGACGGGAGCTACTCTGGCATCGGCTCCCGGATTGGTATTGTCGGTTTTGATCACTTTCAGTTTCAGGTGCAAGTAACTGCTCTTCAGATCGAGATAATCTTCCGGCTGTCCCTTGATTTCAAACTCGATGGGAGCTGAATCCGTCAAAGAGGAGACGGGATGAAATTCGACCCATTGGGATTTTTGCATGGTCGTCATGGTGAGTGGCATGGCAAACAGATCCAGTTCCGACTTGGAACAAGCGCAAGACTCTCGGTGCATCATTTTCTCTGATTTAATGATCAAAATCGTCTAACTCTTGGACAGTTTTTCTTTTCTTAGTCTTTCTAGCTCTAGGGGTGTGAAGTCCTCTGAAGACGTGTTTTCGTCGTCTTTTTCTGCCTTGTCCTTGCTGCGGCGTCAGGGAATCAGGAATGCCTGGCTCGGCATCGCCCAGGGTATTTATAGGAGTTTCTCGTCGGCCCAAAATGTCTTTGCCCGTTTGAAGCAAGACATTTTTGCCTGCTCTCAAGAAAGCCTCTTTGGGGTTTTGTTTTTCAATGATGACATTTTGGAGAAATTTTTTACCGTGCGTCAACGCGGCATCTTTCAAGGCGTGCAATCCCCGTGTCACCATCGGTTTCAAAACGGGAACCACTGTACGAAAGGCTGATTTGAGCATATCACCTAAACCATGTCCTCGCTGTCGAGTGACTCCACGGTACACAGGATACATGACTGATAAAAGGTTAGAGTAATCGTTTTCGAAAATGGAGTTTCACTGTGACTTTCCCTTTGGTGAATCGAATATTTTGTCCCAGATCTCCTTTTTTTATCAATGTTGACAGTGTCGAAATACGACTTACTGACGGGCAAATAGTGAGGATGTACAAATTCGCGGTGAACGTGATAGGAGTTTCCACCTTCCTCGACAGCAGCCGTGGCAGAATCCACTTTGAAAGGCATGACACGCAGTAACGGTACGGAGGTGTGTCCCACCACGTTGTACGCCGCCACGTCAGAGTACACAAAAATCAAATTCAGTCCTTGGTTCATTTCTACAGGGAATCTAAAATATCTCGCAAAATCCGAGTTACTGGTCACGGCTGGTATTTCGCTTGCAATCTTGATCAACTTAGGGTCTCCACCCAAAATGTCATACAATTCAGGACAAAATATAATGGCCAATACTTTGTCCTCTGAAAATTTGATGAGTAGGCGACGAGATATTTTGTGGTAATCGATCGTGACACTTTTTCTGGCTTTCTCCAAGATTTTACCAAACACGTTAATGAACCTGTCAGCCATAGTGTTCACCAAATGTTGACCACTAAAATAATAGCCTGAGGGAAGTTTCAACCGATAAGTGGTTCGTTCAGTTTTGGGGTCTTGTGATTTCATAGAGTCAGCTACACTGATGCGTTCATCCAAGGCTTGTTGCACTTGCTCGTCATGAACTTCTACCGTAAAAGTGTTTCGATTTTCGATGATGTTTTTGATTTGTATAGGGTGAATTATTTCCACTAAACCCACTTCCCAATGGGGTTCGTGATCCAATTGGATGGCCTGAGGTAATCTGGCCGTGTAACAGCACAAAGTGTTATTGGGAAACACCTCCATGGAACTGTCACTGGGTAACGTTAAGTAAAATTGGTTGGAAGGGAGACTAACGCTGGACACAAGGCTCCCGTTGTTGTTGTTTCCGTTAGAGGAATATTTCAGAGACGGATTTGGAAGAAGGTAACCAATGCAACTGCTAAGTAAAATGGTCCACAATTGTTTGTCTCCTTGTTGCAAACTCAAATTGGCAATGGCAGCACCGATGACACAATACACCACAAAGATTTGGCAGAAAAAGACGATTTGCATTTTAGGCACACGTTCTCCACACCACACCCACAAGGGTTGCTTTTGTAGATCTTGCAGAGAAGAACTGGGAGAATGAGTGGTTACTGCAGTAGGTGAGGCTGTGTTGAAGGGCATGATGGTCACTTCTTTTTATAGTCGATGAGTTGCGAAGCGTCGATCCAAGAGTCAAAACTGGGAGGATATCCTTTCCAACGGACTTTGACTTCTTTGACACGTCGTTTTCCCACTTTTCGGGTTCTTCGATCGAGAATGCTTTCGATCTTGTACACGTCGTCTTCTTTTTTTGGTCACACGTTGTAACTCGGGCAAGTAAAACGTTCCTTTTAACACTTCCCCGTTCATGTCTTCCAATTTATAGACGGGAGGATGACGGCCACGCACACGTTCGGTGAGACGAAACAATTTGGTAGTCCAGTTAGGTAAGTAACCTTTGTCGAAAGTGCGTTTGGTTTTGCCAATGCGTATCCAATCTCCTGATGCCAACACTCCACCTTTCTTGGGGACAGTCACTGTCGGGGACGTATCAAACAGGCGCTCGAAGACGGTCACTTTGTTGTCAGGAGTCACTTATTGGGGGGCACGCCCAATGCTCCGATGGTAAGATTGATTGTACAATTGGACGAGGTGTGGCAAGACGTCGATGTACTTGAGAGTGTGTTGATGCGTAAAATATTTCCACATACGTTCTTTCACGGTGCGTTGAAAACGTTCCACGATGCTGGCTTTGGTTTCGGGATTCTCGGTGGTGAAAAATGTATGTCACGTTTCTTCAATTCTTTTTGGAAAGCTTGGTTTAGAAATTCGGTGCCTTTGTCAGTTTGCCATCGAAGAGGGTGACGCCCACTTTGTTTCAACACCAGTTGGAGGGCTCGCACTAACTCACTGCTCGATTTGGAAGTCAATGGCACGACCCAAGCAAATTTGGAAAAGACGTCGATGAAACAAAACAAATATTTGTAACCACGATTGTAGGTGACCAAATGAGAGACATCGGCTAAATCGGCTTGCCATTGATGACCGATGCCTTCCACTCGGGTGCGACTTCTGGAAAATTTTCGTCGAATGGGTTTGTATAAGGTGTACGTCGCTTGTTCTTGTAACCAGCGTTGCACTTGAGGTAAACGAACACTTTTCAGTCGATTTTTGGCAGCACGATACAATTTCTGAACTCCTCCGTAACCTGCAGGATGGGATGGATTGTAGTAAATGCTGGCTAACACCTTCTCCATGTTTTTAATAAGTGATCCACTCTTCGCTGATGGTACCCTGAAGTGGTTTAGAAATGGTTTTACGTGTCCGATGTGACACAGGAGTAGAAGTCGATGGTAGTTTTGGTGGTAGTGGCTGTGGTGGTGGTGGTGGTAATGGAATGGCTTTGGTCTTCTTTTCTTTTTTCACTTCTGCTTTCCCTTCTTTCTTTTTCATTTCTGTCGAAGGTGGAGTGGACATCATCTTTTTAACCCAAGCTTTAAGTTCTTCTCGTTGCGGTGTAGGGGAAGGGGTCAACAAGGACGCTGCAATCTTACTAGGGATGGGAGCTGCTGACGCTGTTTGAAAGACTTCTCTTGCCTCTTCTTCCTCAGGCAACCGTGGGGCTGCCTCTGTCTTGACCACTGGTAGTGGTAGTGGTGGTGGTGGTGAACTTTTCATTAGGGCCTTAAAATCTTTCAGAGTGGGTAGAGCTGTTTGGTCTAAAGGTTTCTGGTGAAAGAGTTTCGGTTGTTGCAACAATTGTCCGTACCGTTGCGATTTTTCCGTTTCTGACAAATCGCTGTGATCCATCAAGGATTGCAATTCGTGTTGTAACTGGGACATCTCGGTCAAATGAGGATTGGGAGGTAAATATGGGGTTCGTTGTTCTTGCCAACGATGGTATTCCATCCATCGTTTGTAAGGCACTAAAGCTAGTTTTCGTCCTTCCATCAGATTTCAAGGATCACGTCTGAGATCTTTTGACTCCAGAGGTCCCTTTTATCTTCTTGGATCTTTTTATCTTCATCCTCCCAGGATGTTTCCCAATAGTCCTTTCAGCAAGAGTCCTCCTATTGTTTCCATTACTTCTTTCAGTAAAAGTCTTCCTATTGTACCCATTACTCCTTTCAGTAACATGGGTAAAAAAAAAGGCAAAATTCCTCCGCGTTGCACCATCTTTTTCTTTTGACCAATGGGTATTTTCTTTTGGACCATTTGGCTAAGAACGTGTCGATGTTTGGCTAAGCATTCTTTCTGGTGTTTAGACAAAGGTATCGTGCCTTTCAAGACATTCAGACAACATTCGCACACGGTATCGATGACGTCTTAGGAGGCAGTTTGAATGAGTTTTTTTCGCATGGGTGGAGGAGCTTTGGACAGGACAGACAACATGTCCCAATGTTTGGCTAAACGAGGTGGCAGTCCTTTCCTTTTCTTTCCTTTGGGGGTAGAAGAGGAATGTCTTTTTTGGGGTGACATCTTTCTCGGTTGGTTCGTTGGTTCCGTGGCACACAGCAAAAAATACACCAACGTCGATGACTTGTCACACGGTCTTTTATCCTTTTTGGGGGACTATCGCTTCGTCATAAAGCTGATGATGTGTTTTCCAAAATCGCCAAAGAATCCTCCTCTTTGGTGGCTCCTCTTTTGCTTTGGACGAGTGTGCCTTTTCTGGGGGTGACGTCTATGTTTGACTAAGCGTTTTTCGGATGACGAAACTGTCTTTTTCTTTTTCCTTTCTGGACAGAAGAACGACAATGAGGAGACATCTTTTGGTACACAACATACACTGAAGTCCATGACTCGACATGCATCCTTTTATCCTTTTGGTTTCTGTAGGAAGTTAGAGAACTCGTTCTCTAACTTTGCGGCGTGATTATCTACTAACTTATCCATATTAATGTAAAATCCTCCCCTTTGGTGGCTTCTCCTTTTATTCTTTGGGCGAGTGTGTCTTTTCAGAGGGTGACGTCGATGTTTGGCTAAGCGTTTTTTAGGATGACGTGACTGTCTTTTTCGTTTTCCTTTTCCTTTTTGGACCGAAGAAGGAACACGATGGTACCGGTGTGCACTTCTTGGAGGGGACATTTTTTGGACGTGGAGCAGCACAAAAACACTGATCCATATTGTTTGCCTCAGGTCTTTTTATACTGGAATGCGTCGCCACTGATTGTCTTTACGTCGTATCAACTTGATGACAGGCAACACACGTCGTGGAGGAGTTCGCAACGGACTAAATAGGGACAGTTCTTGCTTGGACAAATCCAGTAAACTCTGTAACACACCCGTTCTCTCTTGGACTTTGATTTTGGGGGCAGGTACTTTGTGAGCAGCGGCCACTGCCGCTAAAGAGGAAGAGGGTGTCACCGCTGGAGGAGAAGTTTTTGGAGACACTCTGTTGCGGGTAGAAGCTGTTCTCTGTGGACTTTTCGTTTACTTTTTCTGAGGCTGTGACCATCGTAAGACTTCTTTGAGACTACCTTCTAAGACACGAGCACGTATTTGTGGATTTTTTTTCGCGACTGATACCGTACAAGGCAAGAATCAATTTAATGGGAAGATGAGACTGAAGGGACGTCACGTTGACGATGTGTGAGACAGAGTCAAAGTGACAAAGGTTTTTATAGACTTTTTTGGTGATTGTAATTAAGTCGACGAAGGGGACGTGTACACGACAGGTTCTCCGTCTTGGCACCAGTGGTGAAACAGATGGGTACGAAATCGCAAATAATCGGGAGTGGTGTGGGTTTTAAATCCACGAGTAAATAAGCGTGTGGGGTTTGAGTGGCATCGTCGTACGCATTTGTCAGCCAAGGTGTCCCTAACTGTTTGGCTAACACTTGTACTTGCGATTTATCTCTAGGGCTTTTAAACAACACCACGTAATGAGCATTGAGACTGATGGTACGATGGGCTTTACTTTGTTGAAACAAATTTTGGGTGATGTAAATGACACTGGCATTACGATGATGCCCTTTGTGTGTAAACCACAGTTTAATTTCTTCTTCGTCTTCTCCTAACATGTCGTCAAAAATAACCAAATGGGTTTGACTAGGGTCAGACACGATCCCGTCGTCTTCGCTAGGAATGCCTTCCACAAAGACGATGGAATCGCCTTGACTTTCTCGCAGAAGTTTGTACGCCGATTGCCACTCTTTGTAACACCACACGATGCGTTGAAGGGGACAATCGATCAAATGATGTTTCTGTTCGATCAAACGTTTGACAAATTCGGTTTTGCCTGAACCGCTCGTCCGACAATGAGCATGTTAAAGGGATGGCGAAGATACAAGGCCCTCCAGCTAGTCCGATCTACGTGTTCGTCAATGACTTTGACAATGGAGGAAGAGGGAGTAGAGACAGTAGAGGTTGCCATGGTAGTGTAAGAAAAGTCACTTTTGACACGAGGACAGACAAGACAAGAGTTTTTATACTTTTTTGAGGACACGTTTATTGTCACCTTTAATGGGGAACAACACGAAAGACAAAAATACATAAAAGCCAAATGGTTAAGTACATGAATAAAAGACACATCAAAACGATCAAAGTGGAATATAAACAAGTTTCTCTACAACATTTGTGGTGATCAAGAGGTGAAATCGTAGGGGTACTGTGCAATGCTCTGAGAGTCTCTACACTCTTTGGCACAGAGACACAGGTGTCCTCCCGGAATGGCCTTTCAGGGATGTCGATCACGGTCCTGTCCTGAAGAGAGTGGTTTTCCTCGGTCACGACTTCTTCTTCCTCTTCTGGCACTGTCACTAACACTGGTTTAAAAGTTACTTTTTTCATGGAACGTTTTAATTTTTTAGGATTACAAATCTTTGGCATAGTGTGCCACTTCTTTTGTCCAAGCCTCAAAACCCCAACTTTTCCAGTCACGTACATCTTTCCAGTGAGGGTGTAAGTCACAAGCTACACACACGTCGTCGTACACATCTTGAGTCCTTAAAAGTTGACGAATCTTGTTTTCCCGTAGAGGTTGAGAAGTATCAAGATGAAAGCGCAAAGCTTTGAGCAGAATGAGTCTCTCGTGTGCATTTAAGGGGACCACTTTCATGCTTTTTGGAGTGGTATGTACTGTTCATAAAGAATCCACAAGGAATCGGCTGGTAAACGAAATCCCAGAAAGCAAGTCACTAAGACACACACTACACGTCGACCCCAATTCAATGGACACAGTTCTCGTAATAGGCGATCGTAATCCTCCACCGTTTGAATAGTGTCATTGATCTCCTTCCACGGAATCTGTTGCATCACGAATGATAAAGGTCGTGGCATGGTAGTCCGTTTTTATACCCTCTTTGGTGTAAGGTAATAAGTGTACTTTTTGAACAGCTTCGATTTTATTTTAGTACCGACGTACCAAAAACGTTTAGTCACTAACTCACACACCACACGTCGCACAGAAGTCTCCTCTTGAACTAGAAAGAATTGTTCTTGTAAAGATTTGTTGTAATCCTCTAACTCGTCCGTTCTAATTCGGTGTATTAGGATCACCTTGTAAGTTGAATGAGTGGCATCCAAAAATTTATGAATTTCACGCGATTCATCAATGTTTGACCACTGGAACACTCTCATCACAATCAGTCCTCTTATAGCATTTAGGTACCAGTGGTTCCAACATCGGTGACGTAACGGATGCAATGGTTCTTTGCGTTTCACTTGTATTTTGACAAACTCGCGGTAAATGCGTTCTCTTAATTCCACAGGCAAACCACGAATGTTCTCTTGTAAAGTATCCATAACCATGTCTGTCAAACACTTCTCCTAGAGCGAAAGTAATGAACGTAGTGAGTAATTTCTGACCACTGCCATTCCAGGAAACGGTCAAGAATGTCAATAAAATCTTCAAATGTAAATGGTCTAAAGCGAAATAGTAGGAAGAACGCACCCTTGATCCAGAGAAATCGGACTTGTTTGTTGACTTTTGTCAATTTCCTCTCGTGAATTTCTCGACATAAAAGTTCTACAGTCACAAATTGAGATTTGGCTCTGGCAAGTCCCTGCCAAATGTCCTTGTAGATCTTCTCTTGCAATTTGTTTGGCAATCTTTGAAGATTATTTTTTACATGGGGTTTAAATACTTGTCTAGGGGTTGTCCAACGTTTGACTCCTAGCCCCGTAGCTGGTTTCTTACACGACATGGTATGCCCACTTCAATGACGAGGTCCCACTAAAGGTAGGTAGTGACAATCTGGAGACCATCGAGCATGTTCCGGGTAAGCGCAATCTTTATTCTCCCACTCGTGAAGTGACACACCACAACTGAAGCACTTGACTTTATCCCCTTCGCCCAAGTAGATAAATCCAGCTCTAGCTAATTCTTCGGGGGTAGGTCCTCCCAGATATTTTGGCCATTTTCCTCGAAAGGTTTGGAATCGACTTTCATAGTCACAGTATTCTGGCAAACGTACAGGGAACGAATATTCGTCTTTCACATGTTCATTTCGATGAGGGTACGGTGAAATATGTAGGAGTCTGCTCAGTTTTACATGACATCCGTATGGTGGTAGCCGCATGGTTTCATAAGGATGATATCCACCATGAAAACCAGTAAAGCAAATAGGTGTACGATAACGAGTGGCATCGCTTTCGCATCCATCAGGTTTGACACGCACAGCATCACTTTCCATGGTAGGTACAGTCGTAGCAAAATTTCGATGATGTGGCACTGAATCGCTAAAGTCATAGTGTACGGCATCTCTGTCATCGCAAGGCACAGCATCGTACTCGAGTTTGCTCTTGCTTGATACTTGCTGTTTGAAAGGATTCATCTTTCTCGCTTGGTAATGGTAGTCACAATGAACTACTGGTCTTGGACGTTGTCCCTTTTTATACTAGTTGTAATGAAGTTTCGAGCTTGTACATCGTTCCTGTTTTATGACTAGTTTTGGAAGTCTTCCTGTTTTTTCTTCTTTGACAACAGTACTACCTTCTCTAAGGTACCGTTATACCTGAACCGTAGTGTGATGGGTGGAAATGCCATAGAAAGGTAAGGACAGTGTGGAGCCCATTGAGTATGTTCCAGAATGGCTGAATCTTTATAGATACGTCGATTCATACGCAACCTCAGGCCACAACTGAAACACTGTTCTTCGTATCCCAATCCAGTCTCAGGTCCCAAGTAGACAATCCCTGTTGTAACTAAAACATTCGCAGTAGGTAATCCTTCCCTATCCGTGGGCCATTTTTGAAACGTTTCCAATCGACTGGCACAACTGCAATAGTCAGGCAAGAAAACAGGAAAATGGTATGGTTTGAACTTGGAGTTCTCTGTGGGTTTCTCACTCGATTCTTGTTGTGTCGAAGTCATCCCTCTTGTTGGTGACTATCGTCTTGCAACCATTTTTTATACCAGCGTGAACGTACGGTAAATTGAAGTGATTGGGAAGCCGTACTCGCTTCTGGTACACGATTTGATAGACTTTTTCCAAGGGTCTACTGACGGTTTTTGGTGTGTGGTTAAACGTACAATCTTGTGCGGTTCGTGGGTGGTCACTTTAAAATTTCCATCCTCTCCAGACTGCAAGGCTTTTTTCAAGACGCCAAAGTTCACCACTCGACTGGTGCGATAATTGAGAGTCAATCCTTTCACTTTACACTCTGTGTGTAGTTCTCCTTGATTGTCCCGGTATTAATAGCCGTAATTTTTGGGACCGCCACTTGCAAAACTTAGAATCTTGTCGTCGGGATGCTCCTAAACGGTCTCCTTCGATGACAGGGTGAGGTTGACCCAGGCGATCGATGTAGATGCAACTGTCCGTGTCAAAAAACAGCACATGATCTCCTAACAGTTCTAAAGTTTCGTACAGTTTTAAGCAAGCATGGGCTGTCACGTAAGCCGCAATGATGACATTTCCAAATTCGTCGGCTTCTACAAAGTCAAGTTCTTCTTCGTAATTGACTAAGATCAAGTCCTCACGAAGGACGTCCACGTGTTTCATGTATTTAGTTTTGTCGTGAATCATCTGGAAGTAGCGGGAAGGTTCTGTCAAAAACTACGTCTTGGGTAAACACGGTCGTTGTGCCATTTTACCTCACAAGCAATTTAACATCACTTTGGCAAACGATCGCCTTCCTTCGTTTTTCTCGATGTGGTCTAAAGTGATGCCTTCCTGCTCCCAGTATTTCTCTTTGAGTTTTTTTTTGGTCTTCGGGAGTGTGGCAGCAGGAAGGATAGCCGCTGACTTCTTGTTTCAGATACAAAAAGTCATTCACGTAGTCTGCAAAAATGCCTTCTTGAGTCTCGTCGCCCTTGTGGTATTTTTCTGTCTTGGGAAAGTGGTAAATTTCGTATACTTCTAACAGTTGGTATCCCAAGTCCAGAGGTTTGAACAATTCCACGCTGACCCACGTTCCTGTCAAGGCGCGTTCTTCCTGAGTGTGCTGACAAGATTGGTCTTGGTTGCACGTTTCGGCACAAGGGAAACATCAGTTTTCCTTGGCAATGGTGAGGTAAAACGGGATGGTACAAGTACGTGGGAGGCAAGACTTTACACTTGATCAATCCTTCGTATTGGCGAATGTTGTCCAGGTCGATGTGTTCCGTCAGCAATTGCGGATGCGCTGCAGGAAAGTGACAATATTTGCACACGTACGGATACAGAGAACACACGTCCAAGTATTTGATTTCTTCTCCTTTCTCTTCGTCGGCTTCGTACAGCAAACAGGTGGCATTCGTCCGTCCTCCGTACAAACTGTCCCGTGGGTTCAGTGGGTCCACCAGCTTGTAACTTTCCACGATACGCTTAAACTAGGGATCGGTTTTCAATCACTGATGGTACTCGTGTTCCCACATTTCTACCACTTGGTATCCTTGCTCTTCTAACTTCAAGCGTCGCTGACAAGTGGTCTGGTACAAGTCTTCCATGGTCCGTTGTAAAAACTGATTTTTAGTGTTACGTTGAGGGTAGCGGATGGGACATCCGTGAAATAAGCACACGTTAAACTCGTACACGATCTGAGGGTTTTCTAAGTCCCAGCCATCCACTGAATACCTTCCGATGGTCTTTTCGCCTCCTCCGTTGCGAGCATGTTGGATCCATTTGTCTTCCTTGTCACACAAGTAATGTAGCCAGCGAAGGGCTTTGACCGAGTATTGACGTTTGACAAAATTGGTTGTTTGAGGACTGATGACAGCCAGGGTGTTTTCGGGCAAGAATCGTTGGCGGTACACTAAGGAACACGCTTTGGCAATGGTGCAGGCTTCTTTCAAAGGATCGATCCGTCCGTTTTCCATGAACAGTTCTCGAAATTTTCCACAGCAACGCCGTAAAATGTCCATGTCGGAACGACACTATTTTAACATTTCTTCCTGAAAATCGAAAGGGTCCGAGACGTGAGTCTGGTACCAAGCGTAGAAAGCTTCTCATTGTTCGGTACGCATGTTGTCGGGGTCGTAGTAGTGAGCCTCAGGCAAATGGGGTAGAACGGCGTGTTGATTGGCTTCGGTATTGAAAAAGTGCGGAAAGCCATCTCTGTCATTCCAAACGTTTTAGGCATGCGACTCAAAGGCATGGCCAAGTAACTCATCGAATCTTTAAACTGCACTTGTCCCACTTGCATGGAAATGATTTCGGCTCCGTTCAAAGTCACTTTAGGACGTTCGGTACCTTGTTCCGTATAGTATCTCAACAGAAACTGACCATCGTATCCCGAGAAATTGTGAGCCATCACCGTGGCATAGCGATGACAATCTCCGTAACGTTCGATGTCTTCTTCGCTCCACGTCTCATCAATAGGGTTTAAAATCCATTGGGCGAAATCGGGTAGCGTGTTCGATCCCCGAAAGATTTTTCACGTCCTCCAGGAATCTTGCTACAGTGAGGGCAATGAGTCAAGATAGGCTCTTGGGTGCACTTCTCGCACGCTCGGTGAGCCACGCAGAAATTAGGAATGTGAATGCCAGTCTCTTGTATGCATTCGAAATCGAAAAAGATGAAATTTCCTTCCTTCTGGTCATTATCTTGTTCTTCATATTGGGATTGGTATTTTTGAATGTAGCATTGGTGTTCCAAGTCCACGATTTGGTGACAAATGTGACATCGCTTCTTTCCTGAACAGACGTGCAACTTGGCATTATTGGTACGTATGCCTTGTCCACAAGTAGGGCACAATCTCAGGAGCTGACAAGCACTTTTCTGCTGTGAACCTTGCGTCTTCAGATGTTGTTGGTAACAGGTTGGACTGACAAAAGTGCTCTGACAAGCTGGGCAATGCACTTGTTCTTGTCCTTCGTCCAGACAGGGTTTAGAGGCTAAACATCCTGAGCATTTCGATCCACAATGCTTGTGTTGCTCTCGATTGTTATAGCCATAGTCACATTTCTCACAGTAATAACCGTATCCCAGGAATGCAGTGATACTGGTAATGGCATCTAAATGTTCATCGTGATGATAGACGTGAATGTATTTATTTTTGCCTCGAAACAACAGAGGTCCGCGCACTTCTTGAGGGTGTACTTTCAAGGTGTAGTGTGGAGCCAAGACGTCTTGCAACTTTTGCATTTCAGGAATGCCGCAGGGTGTGTCTTTGGATAGCCCCGCTTGCTTTAACAGGAGTTCTGCTTCTCTTCGTTGTTTGGCTCGGTCCGATTGTCGAATAGTTTCCCAGGCTCTTTTCCATTCTGCCGTGTCGTTCTTGTCGGCATACTTTCGTCCCACCACGATGGCACGGGTTAAACACATGTGGTCTTGAGGGTTGTTAATTTGAACGAGGCTGCGCTTGATGCTGCGAAGATTTTCTACCAAGATCACCTTTTTGCGTCCCGTCCCTTGGGGAAGAGACACGTGGGTCATGAACAGTGCCGCTTTTCCGTCGGTGATGTGAAACTTCTCGTTGGATTGCTGAACGTGTTGAATCTTGTCGATGACTTTGGAAGGTGTCAATTCTGCAGGGCTGCTAAACTCGATCCAAACGGGTGACTTCAAACTGTCGTGATGAATGGAAAGTCTCAAGCGATCGTCTTCTTTGGCTTCCCATTGCCGTTTCAGTGTGGCTAACAAAGAATCCCACACATCAGTGATGAACCCTTCTGCTTTCTCCAACGGTACGTCGGACTTGAAATCTCTAAACTTCACCGCGTACGTGTAGGCCGTGGTTCTAAATTTTCTGGAGGAGCGTTTGTCCGTCTCTCGAATGTGGTAGTACTTTTCAGGGTTTACTGGTTGTGATGGACTTTGACTGAGTGTAGACTCTCTGGGCCTAGATTCTGGCTCACTCATCTCATCTTCAAAGTCGCTGGCATGAATTTGAGCCAAGACTTCAGCTACTGTGCGAGGCGATAAATCACGTTTCTGCCTCTTACTTTCTTCTCCTTTCTTTACGAAATGATGCGATCGTTTCATCTTCACTGCAAAAAGTCAAATGACTACATTTGAAACGCCATGGACCCCTATATATGTCCATGTTAGGCTTAGTGCATATATAAAGGGCTGGTGACTTCCCTCTCAGTATTCATTTCACTCTCAAGCCGACCAGCACGATGGAAGAACCCACACAAATCGAACTTCTGATCAGAGCTTTGCGAGGTGTCATACGAAAGTTTTCTTCAGAGAAGCCGACGGACTACTCTCCCTCCTTTCGAGATAAAAGTCAAAATACTTGCTATATCTGTCAGAAGAAAGGGCATTGGGCTACAGAATGTTCAGATCGTCAAAAAAGCAAGACCAGTGTCAGAAGAGACAAAAGTCAAGATACTTGTTATCATTGTCAAGAGAAAGGACATTGGTCTTCAGAGTGTCCTAAGAAACAACAGAAGCAGGAGGAGGAAGAAGAAAAAGAGGTGCCTTCGACAAAGGAAGAACCCCGTCACGTTCAGAAAGAGAAGATAGAAAAGAAAAGAGGACGAGAAAAAAGTGAGGAAGAAGAGGAGGAAAATCTTGTGATAGTGAAGAAAATAAGAAAACGGAGAGAGTGAAAGAAGAAAAAAGACCCAGAAGAAGTCTATGAACTTTGTAAAAGTGTTGTGTTATGTTGTGTTGGGAGATTGAATTGTTAATATTTGTACCAGAAGAGACCAGACTGAAAAAAACGTGTCTCTTGGTTTTGATTGTTTAGAATAATAAGGGTCTACACTCATGCACTCACAACACGTACATAATAGGGTTAAACAATGGATTTTGAGTTTTAATTGATTTTGGCAAAATGAATAGTATCTCTTTCGAAAGAAGTGAGTGGTCCTGAAAAGGACCGTTGGGTGTTTGCTTTTTTCTTAGAACAAGCTCAGGAACGAGAAGCAATCCGCTTTAACTGCCTTAAGCCCTTGCCACGGCCAAGGCCTAATTGTGGACTTGCTACTTTTAATGATTGGGTAGAAATCACTAGGGGTGGTATCTCTGGTGTAGTAGCAGGGTTGGGCTGTTTGGCTCGGGAAGGTCTTTTTCTCTTGGGTCGTAATAAAGAAGTCTGATACATTTGTTTCAGACTTCTTAACTCGGCCAAAATGTCCAAGAGTACCGTTACCGTTTGAGGTTCACTGTTCTCCTTCTCTCCTAGACCTTATTTCTTCTCTACTGCTTCTTCCTGTCGTTTCCTTCTTGCCTCTTCTTCTTCTCGCTGTTGCTGTTCAAGGAGAAATACTTGTTCTGCCTCTTTCTGCTGCTGTGAAAATTTCTCCAATTCTTCTTTCTGTCTTTGTTTAAAATCCTCGACGTGTGGTAAAGAAGGAGAAAGTGGCGAAGGTACTGGTACCGGAACAAATTCTTGCGAAGAAGAGAAAAAATCTGCTAAATCCCAGTTGAAATCAACCTCTTCTGGAAGTAGCGTTGTGTTAACTTTGGTAGCCGCTGCTATGCCATCGCTTTTCGTCTCCATAGCCGGTGCACCCCAATTCATCGTCTGCTTAGTTTCAGTCATGTTTCACAAAACAATGCCGCATCGATTCAATGCGAACAGACGCTAGCGCACCTATATAGGGAATGTGACGTCAAAGGCAGCTCTCTTCGGATTGGAAGAGACACTCCGCGAAGTGACTGAATTTTGTAACGCGTATTGGGATTGGTGAACAATTTCAATCCGTTTTGATCCGGTCTTCCACTATAAATAAACGCGGTTTACTTCATTCCCTTCACCTGTTCCTCGTCACAAAGATGTGGATCAACGTTGAATCGTCTACCCTCGTATCGTCGATGCTGTTCCGTACGGACTTACCTATGTATGTCAGATCATCATGGAGAATCGTTAGGATCACCGAGACAAGCGTTTGGCGTGGGGCCCATAAGCCGGTGCCTGCTCTGCCTGTTGGGTAATCCGGCAATGTTCCAAAGTAATAACGAAGAAATCGTGTGGCTCCAACATGAGAAATATAAGGCTGACTCCATTCCCAAAGCCTCGTGTCCTTTGCTGTGGAATAGTACCTTAATATTTAAATTAGAAATGTTCTTTTAGCGTATATACACATAGTGCAATCTTTCCTTATTTACAAATATATAAATTTATTAGACTTGTATAGTATTTTCCTGTTTTTTTGTCAGATAAATATGACATTTTCTTACGGCCACTGACAAAAAAAAAAAACAAAAACAAACGCATCTCTGCTTCCATTATAAACAAAAAAATTATTTTTCCAAACAAATTCATTTAAACCATAATTGAAAGGTTGATGGCAGATAGTAAGTTATTGGTTAAAAAAAATGGAAGAAATGTGTAAATTGGAATGAGAGTTTACCGTTAAGAAGTTACATGCTGCTATGTCATGTAGAGTTATTCCCATTGGCTTCCTTAGTTGCTCAGGCTAATTAAGGTGTCATACAGTCCTTATCACAATAAAGATATCATACAATCCTTATTACAAATTAAGTCAGTGAACATGTGCTTATATAGTCTAAATCAATAAAAACAAATGTTTTATGAAAACTTGTTGAAATTAATCTTCTAGCACATTCTTCTCGTAAGGGTTTATTTGTTAAACATTTACTCACTCAGTTTATCCACTTAAACGATATCCCCCTCTTCTCGTAAATGGACTAGTCCTATGTTTACATGACCAAGGGCGGGTAATTCAATATTATTAAATGTACACAGGAAACACCTGCCAGCAGTGATTGTGCAAACTGGAGGCCCATTTTCAAACCTTTAATAGAACTGAAGATGAAAGACGACAAAAACGGTTTTCAGAAAATGCTACACAGCAATTAAGCCAGACTGCACATTTTACAGTGCTGTCCAAAGAGGGTAAATTTGGAGTTTCATTCCATTTTCATTAGCCTATTTCAGTCTTTGAATTTGGCCAATTTGACGAAGAATGAGTTGCTCGAACGCAGCGAGGAGAAGACTTCATTTTCAAGCCTTGCCGTTGAAGGGGACAAAGTTTTACGTGGATATTAAATCGACATCACTCAAGAAGAAAGTATGCAAGAGAATCGCCGATCTGGGTGGAGAAGTTGACGGATTTCTTTCTCGAGATGTCCATCGCCTCATAACAGACAAAGATGGCGGAGGAAGACTCTCGAAAAGACCTGACAGGGAAATTCAGCCTCGAGATTCACCACTGTCCAGTGTACAGAATAATCAGCCGGCAATACCCCTTAGTAGAGGTTGTGCTCTCTCTCTCTCTCTCTCTCTCTCTCTCTCTCTCTCTCTCTCTCTCTCTCTCTCTCTCACACACACACACACACACACACATGACGGCACTTTTGTAAACGAATAAAATGCCAGGAAAACTCAAAACTCACCTTTCATTCACATGATATGTGTCATGACTTTTAAATATAGTAAACTGTTATTTGCGTTTTGCCTTTATCAGATTCAACATGACCCTCCTCCTTCATTCACGAATTATTTGCAAATACTGGCACCGGATTGACTGGAGTTTTACAGCACATAAATATGTGTTATGTGATGTGATTTGAATTGTTAACATAGCTTTAACAATTTTTCAGTCATATCGCTACGATGTCTGCAGTGTGGCAGTTTATAGTGATGTCTAGCACTGGGGAATCATGCCGCAGACATGTAGCATGATGTCCCACCCATTCACATTATCCTGACACCAGCCCGACCAGTCCTAACACTAACCTCTTAATGCTGAGTGCCAAGCGAGGCAGCTGTTAGTACTATTTTTGTAAGTCTTTAGTATGACCCGGCTGGGGATCGAACCCACGACCTCCTGCATCCGAGGCAGACGCTCTAACCACTAGGCCACCGGAGTGGTTCACAGCACATAAATATACAAAAGGCAAACGGAGTAAAATGTCTTACCTAGAGATAACATAGTGGCTGCTGGTCTTGCCTGGTGTGGCAGATTTCAAACATACACCTTTCTGGTTGGTCCATATAGTCCTACAATGTAAAATGCTTCCCCTGATATTTGTGTATTTTAGCTCGCCATGATACTGTCTAAATAAGGCATTGTGTAGCGTGTTCAGAGGTCAACTAACATTGGAACAAGAAGTCAAATTTTCAGGAATATCTCACATACTTGACAGTCCATATTAGCGCTTTTCTGAGAACTAAAGTCATGTTGGACTTTACTTTCTCTATTGTCTTTTCTCTAATAAATTCAAATTCTGACAAAATGAAAAAAACATGTTTTCAAGTTCCATGGACCTACAGTTCAGTTGGCAGGAATGCGATGGAAGTCAGGAATGCCAAAATCAGTTAAAAGGATGATAAGTATCTTGAGCAAAACAATGCTGTCTAAACACTTTATTCAATATTAGTATGTTTTTATTCATTTCATTAAAGAAACATACTTCAACTTAATACAATTTTGAAAACTCAGAAGTTCTTAAAAAGTTATGTAGAAATGATTCTCTGGGACTGTACAAACCAATTACAGCTTGAATGGAGCGACTAGAGGACTCATATGAAACTTGGAAGTTTAAGGCTTCCGTTTTCCATGTTATGTAGTATCCATAATTATTTTTTTTTTGAAATATCAGCATTGTTTTGACAAACTTATTGAATTCTAGTAGTAGCCCAGGCTATACCAGAAATCAACATAACACAGACCCAGCATCTTGGTAGCCCAGTGGCTCCAGACACAGTATTTGTCAGGCCCTGCAACAGTAACACATACCAAGGTTAGCTTGTGCAGCAGATTTAAATGACAGGATGTTTCAGAGTAGTTAATATATTGCTGTATATATGTCAGATTCAAAAATGTGTACCAATACCTATAGGCTGCTGACCAACACTTAGTGACTATCACTTACCAAAGTATGAATTATCACAATTTATAGGAGTAATGGAAGCTTGTTGGACACTAAGGTCCAAGGTCCAAGGTCCATCACCTAGCCAACTGCCACTACTGTATATATCATATGCAACTTCAGATTCTAATAACAGGACATTTAAAAATATGTTAATTAGGTTTTTATTATACACAAATGTTTGCACTTATTTATATGGGATATGCATCAACATAAAATAACCTGATTTTTATTTTGATGTGTTGTGCTAGTAAGTTGGCCAAGTTATCTCTGCTCAGAGTGAAAGTTTCAGTATGATTTAGTTAATTAATATCACCACTCATGAGTCATATTGAATTATTACTCATGTATCAACAGTAAGATTGTCATAGTCCATCAGTGCTTTGAACATGGAGATCTTTGCTCGAGGGTTCAGCTAAATACAGACAAAACAAAACATTTGTATGTCCTGTCATAGCAATGGAGCATACATGTAAAACATTACCCTTGTCTGTGCCAACTTTGTTAAGTTTTGCACTTAGGTCATTTCTAGCATTTTGGCTGGATATTCATGTTTAATGAATACATTTTCAGTTTTTCTATACAACATTTTAGTAGGTGTCAATAAAGACTCGTATAGCACAGTCAAATGGTTTTTATGTATTTAACTTGTTTTGGGTCCCTACTTTTCAGACATGTAAAATCCTCTGCTTTCTGTCAAGTCCAGAAAGAAACCTTGGATGTAATTTCCTGCCCTTGAGAACTATTTTTGTTTTTATAACACAATATGGTGGCAGAGGGAGACAAAAGTCAAAATCAAAACATTGTTTTTTCTGAGATTATATCGTACTAAAGAATGTGCTATCTGGTCTCAATCACCACCAGTAGCTGGTGAGCAGGATATAGATGAAATGCATTTTGATTAACCCTTGAGGTGAAACAAAGGTGGGGGTATGGTTGAGGCACATGTGCATAAACGATATACAATTGTTTAACATGTAGTAGAAATTGTTTAGTAACTGTTATGTTGGGAGTCATGTGATACCTTTGAACAGATGAGTAAGGTGCTTAAATTCATTACCAGTGTCATAAAAATTATCATTGCTGGGAGGGTTTTGCCCAAAGGCTTTGGCATTATATGGATTCCTATTATTAATTTTATACATCAGGAATTAAATTTATTTGCCATGGGACATGATATGAGAGTGGGAATAGCAGTAAAACTGTTATGCCTGGATCATTATTTGGAAACTGTTGAGATTTTCACCCCAAAACATTATTGAGTACCAACAATTTTTAATGTTTGGGACAGGGGCCTGACCTGTGTATTTCTGAACATATTGCAATATGTAACATGGTATGTTGCAATTATATTAGGGACCAACAATTTTAATGACATGGGCATGGGCCTTACCTGTGTTTTTTATTTATTGCAAAATAAATCCATATTATAGCCATTACATTATTCAAAAATATTATCTTCAGATAAATGAAAATAAAATATCTCAGCTCTAAAGAAATTCACATCCCCCTCAACAAATTAAATGGTTAATACCTGATAGTAGGTGAATTTGCTACATTATTGTTAATTATTGTATAAGACATTATCTAAAACTGTAACTGAGGTGGAATGATGAAGTTTCTATTATATTTCACACCCTATAAACATCAGTCTGTGACATTATATATTTATATATACAATGAAACTTTGGGATGCCAACACTAGCAAGATATTTATCAGAGAAGGCCAGTAAACATAAAGATACCACTCAACAAATAAGAAAATATTTGGTGGACTTAAGAAATTATATAAACTTCAAACAGTAAACAAACTGCTGTCTTAAAAATCATAGAATGATTCTCAATCTTAGGATGATATGCATTCTTAGAAAGGAATACATATACTTAAGACATTAACATGTGCTAGTACATGCGTAAAAAATATTACATTTCTATTTTTAAATCCTAAATTTTAAAAAATTTTGATTTTGACCAAATATCTTCCATAACATCCGTTTTGTTCACCACACTGGCATCTGTGATGCATGTCAAACATGTGATTAAAGGATCATAAATATAATTATATTTGTAATTAAAAAAATGATAACATGCTGTCATGATCATTAAATTTATAACAAGATTACTAAGGAATTTCCATACATTCCATACTGCTAGAAACTACCATTGTACTGGGAGAGTACAAAAGTACAGTGGTATGTATCACACAGAAAAAAATGCACTAATCCAGAATACTGGCAATACCAACACACACCTCTAGTAAGATACAGTGTAGGTATATGTTTTGACTTGGCTTTTATTAGGCTGTGTAATTAGGTGCCTACTTGTTGGTCTTTGTTTCCAAAGACAGTCTTTGTCCTATATATAGTGTTACAACTCTTTGATCTTAAACTAAGTAACAGAAAAGAGTGAAAACCAACAAGTTTAGTAAAATTCAACATACAATTTATTTCCCTATAATACGAAGTGAAAATTTAAAAGAAAACTTACAGTATTGTGAATTAAATCCCAAATAGTCCTATTTTGCAAGTCCAAAAGTATAGTGTTCCAAATGAATTCCAGTATTGAATGTGCTGATATGCCAGTAACCTTGAATAGTTTGATGTGTTAAGAATCCTGATGTATCACAATGATATAATCCAGAATGTCCTTGAATGAATTCAAAATAATTTAGTCCCAAAGTCAATGAGCACTTTTGTCGTGTTTGCTGAGCCCCGGCTATAAAGTCATGTGTAAGCTATAATCTGCCTGTCTTGGGAATATTACTCTGGCCATGCGTTTGATGTCTAAAGATTGCAGTGGGCTAGTGTTAAACTCTTTTGCAAGGTTACATGACCTACCGGAGACTGGATGTTCGATCGGCACAGGTGATAGATCGCACCATCTAAATAAGGGCTTGTAGTTATCACACTTATGTGTCAAAGCTTAGTCCAAAGATCAAAGGGAAGCCCACGAGGTGAACGGGCATGTATTCATCTGTCCCCACGTTGACAGACAGCAAGAGGGACATTGTCTGCAAAGTTTGATTGGATCGTTTCACAGCGATATCGAATCGGAATTGAGATAGAGGGTGTGACTACAATTCTGACCGGAATGTTACTTCAGACTCGTAAGTGAAATTTAGTATTCACCTAGAGGGATTGCAGATCAATAGAGGGTTACTCTGAGAATGAAGCCACTCGTAATTTGGTGGCAAAACTTAGAGGTAGATTCTAAGGAAAGAAAAAGCTTCGGAAAGGAAGCTTTTTAGGGGACACAGAACTTCGGGTTCCATTGGGTCCCGAGTCTTCAAGAGTTGGAGACGGAATTGAGATTTTAGTTAAGACAGTCGAAGTCGACAGAAGAGTAGTTGTGGTAGAGAAAGTGGAGGAGGAGGAGAAGGAGTCTAGAGAAAGTCGAGGAGGAGGAGAATGAATTCGGAGAAAAGTCGAGGAGGAAGGGGAGAATGAAGTGGGAGAAATAAGAGAGAGAAAGGATACACCAGATGAGTAGAAATACAAGGACAGGTGGAAATCAATCTCACAGCTAATCAAGTGATGCAATAGGCTTATTAAAGAGTTGAGCGGAAGGAGTATAATTAGGAATTAGAGTCATTTGATTATTGAATTGTTATTAAATTGTTATTCATTGAATTTCAACCTTTTTTGTATATTTAACTATCTAACTGTGCATTGCTGACTGGGGGCTCGGAGCTTTACATCTGTCTTTCACTAAATTTAACTTCCAACAATATTGAGCCTGGGTGGGACTTCTATAATAGTTTAAATAAAACATTGGGAGCACCCCACCCCAACCATAACAATCCTCACAACTTTGTAATTCCAATGAATAATATATATAAAAGATTTTTATCAAATTAAATCTGAACACCACCGAACTTAAAGATGGGAACACCACCAAAGTTAAAGATAGGAATAAGTAATTCTGATATAAACAACCTTAATATAAAAACCTTAGTCACAGAAAGAGGACCAGGATGAGTGTGAAAACTTCATTTCCAGAACATTCTGAGTTGTAAACAAGGTCAGATCTTTTACTTAAACTTTAGTGAATCAATATAATAAATATAAGGTAGACCATGAATTTCTGAGGGGAAAACCAATGTCCTGAGCTCAAATCAAAGTCAGTATGTTGACCTACAAGTGATAAATATCGTAAAATATAATCTACAATGATAGACAAATATTAACTGTTTAATATGTTGTTTACAAAATGACCCTTGCACTCTTCAGTCCTAGGCAAAAAAATAACACACAGTGTAGTTATGCACAACAATCAGTGGATTTAAAAATTAATAGATTTCTTTGGTTCAGATCATTTGATTGATTGGATCCAATTAAAACATGTTTTTCTGATGGGGGAACTATTGTTTATTTTCGAGACCAATGTCTGAGTATGTGTGCTGATTTGTGATCTTTTATTAGTTGACTTGATCTTTTCTTTTATGATTTGTTTATTTGCATTTGATGTCTGTCCACCTGTTTGAGCAAGGTTTCAATGACTTTAGTGAGCTTTACAATGTTGGCACCACATGAACAATTTGGGTCTGGTACACTGTAGTTGTCTGAGGTTATTTCTTAGGGTGCTTAACTTGGCAGGGGCTATGGCTGGTTTAGACACCATTTTTGAATAGGCCGTACATGTAGTCAGGGCCATTGCAAGTTTGCATTGGATCAAACAGTGCTCCAGGTGACCATCACCTTCAGCTCCCACCCTATTTGAAAAAAAAATATTGCAACTCCCTGAAATGGGGCCTTCAAGGTTTGGCACTCTGGGCGATTGTCTATATCGCCAACCCCTAGCACTCGCCCTGCATGCAGCTGCCAGCTGAACTGGAGGAATCTAATCAAGTTAGCTTAAAATCAGTGTAATAGATAAAAGTGTCTCTTTGTGATTCTTTTGCAAGTTCTTTTTTCAGTCCATAGCCTATTGTTTCTTAATGGTTATGGTCATTATAACAGGGACCTTTGGAGAAACCTTCAGATGATGATGACTCAAAATCACTTAATATTTCAGGACTGGATAAGCTGGTTAATGTGTTTTTGTTATCGATGTTGGTGAAATTTGAATTACATTTGCAAGTTAAATGTAGACTATTTTGAGAAAATTTTAAGAAACATGAAGTTGAATATTAGGCTTAATCGGAAGCTAGTAAAAAATATCTACATATCAAGGTCCGTGCAATAAAATGTCACTGCAGTTTACATGTTTACATGTATATGAATTGAGCAGCCATATCTGAGTCATTATTTTATGCCAATTTGAACATATGCTCATGGCTCAAAGTTGCAAATAAATTACTCTAAATTTCAACCAAAATGTCTAATTGCCGAGTAAATTTTGCAGAACAGTCGCTGGCCAGCGGCAAAAGCCCCCCAACAAAAACCAAGGCTGATTTACATCAATCACAGGGGCTTGAATCTTTTTTTTACAATTTACCTATCAGTCATATGATATAAAAACTACAAAGGAGAACATGTCTTGCACAACCTATTTATGAATCAAGGCTGATATTTCAAGCTACATTTCGTGACACTGCTCTGGTGACCTAGTAGTTAGGGCATCCGCCTTGAATGCGGGAGGTTGTGGGTTTGACCCCGGCCGAGTCATACCAAAGACTTATAAAAATGGTACTAACAACTGCCTCGCTTGGCGCTCAGCATTAAGAGGTTAGTGTTAGGACTGGTTGGCCTGGTGTCAGGATAATGTGACTGGGTGGGACATCATGCTACATGTCTGCAGCATGATGCCTCAGTGCTACACATCACTATGAACTGCCACACTGCAGACATCGTAGCGATATGATTGAAAAATTGTTAAAGTTACGTTAAAAAATCCAAATTACACACACAAATCACACATTTCATGACTTTATTTTTAAGTTGATAGCCATTCAGCAACCAATATGTTAGACCTACATGGAGCCCTGACACCGATAATTCACGAAGTGCAAGTTCACAAAATTTATTGAAAAATAGACAAATCTAAACATTGTACTGGATGTTAACATCAATAAACAAGAATGCCATTCGTATGAATTTATCCAGATTAAGTGAAAATTGTTTTAGCTAAATAGACCTTTCAGCATGCAGTCTTTTTTTATTTTAATTTGCATTGTGCTTATTTTTCACATGTTTTTTTTTTTTAATGTTAATGTAGTAAATATCATCATATCAGATTTTGCTGTTGGGCCAGTGTTTGGCTAATGCAGATTTGTGCAGTGTAGCAGTGTACAATCCTATTTTTTAACCAACATAAACAAAATGGTCCAGCCCAGAAATGTTACATATTGCCAATTTTGACATTATAAAGTGTTGTCAGTTTAATGAAAGCTGATTGATATCTTTTAAAGAGCACAACAGTTGATTTAGTGAGCTTGCTAACTGATTTAAAGAGCTTTTCAAAACTAATATATGTATATTATTCACGCCGTAATTGAATTAGGAACCTCAGAAATAATTTTCAAGAGCAATCTAATAGAATTATAGAGCTCTTACAGTTATTTGTTGAGCTGATTTTTTGAATTGAATATGTCTTTAAGTTATTTACAGAGCTCACTAAAGAAGTGAATTACTGTTAGAATGGTGGCCTGTATATATGTGCCCTCAAAGTTTTGAATATGCCTATTAGGCCTTATTCACCAGTGAAAAATTTCATGAATTCCACACAAAATTAAGTTGCTTAGCTCCTTTGGGTCCCCCCTCCCCCAATTTTATAAATTATATCTGCATATTCTCATCTTGTGAAGCATCTGTCAAATTCAGATTTCGAAATTGAGGAACAACCATATATTGGGTATTATACGTAAATCTACGGTTAATCACCGCTTCTTTCCGCGTTGGTTGCACTTTGCACCTGAATAGTACATTAGTAAAGTTATAAATAATCGGTAAGTTGTAAGCTATTCCTAATGACTAGAGTTACAAATATCGCGTGCTGAAGCAAGGTAACTACGTAAACAAGTATGGATATTATATTTTTTTTATCGTGACATTGAACGTAAATGCTCAAACTGTTCCTAAAAATGTGAGTAAAGCAAATTTTCTTTGAAAATGCAATCGCGCAGAAATTGTTTGTTTTTTGGAGAAGGAGGAAGTGCTATTGGCGGACGACCAGAGTTCCCCCTAATTTCGACGGTAGAACATGGTTGCATACATTATTTTACCGTTGCATAGCATTTACTTACATAAATGTAACAAATACATACTTTAAAATTAAAAAGCAGCATTTATTCAGTAGTAAAATATTTTTTTTGGTCCAAGTTGTCTGTGGCTCATTTTGAGGTGAATTCAATACGTAATAGCCCGGAAAGCTGTACTATCGCGGTACATAATGTTCTTACCGGTATACTCCAACGCTGTATTATCGCTAGCTCGATATTATCGCGGCAAACGGGATTTTCCGATTAATTTTGGACACATGCCGTCTAGCGGTTGTTTACAGATGTAAAGCTGTAGCCAGTAAGGACGCAAATATCTTACAGCACAATTTCCTCAAAAATGTCAACATTATTTATAAGTTTACGATGAGATAGAATGAACACGTTTTTGTAAAGCACATGCACTTACGATGATCATCATATAAAAAACTCCAGTCGAACATGCTATACCTGCATTGGCTTTGATTACGAAATTTATTCAATGTATCGTCTGATGTTTGATGATTATAGGTCATATACTGATGGTGACATACATGCCCTGACAAGATCAAGGTTGCAATTTAATTTCATAGTAGCCAATATGGACCAAAATTTACAAAATGTTGCTTATGATCATAAGTATATAACAATTTGTAGTATAACACCCACCCACCACCAGTGATTTATCCAGGATTTTAACACCGAGGGAAGTTTCCCCTCTGTGGCACTCTGGAATTTTGGGGCAGTTTATATAGGAGAATAGTATCTTTGAATGGAACTACTGTTGCTTGCAAATGTACATGTACTGTATAATCTTACATGGAAGGACTCTTTTCAGGTGACCTGTTTAAAATTCAACTTTGTGTAGTGTATTCAATTTGGTACCAATGTTTAGCTCAGGCATTTGACCATGTATGCCTACTCAAAGTTGACTTACTGTCATACCTTTAAGGCATGCCTGACCATTTTCCCATGCTACCAGTCAATGTTGCCATGATCTTATCTGCTTAATATGCAAATGCAACAAGCAGAATGGAATACTTTCATTTAGTTTATTAGACCCAAAATGACATTGCGTCAATTGATAACCTGATTTGCATATTAAGCAGGCATGATCATGGCCATGTTGATTGGTAAAAGTTGAATTTTGTGTTTCTTTTTTGATTATGTATTTTTTATTATAAGTTCAAGTAAAACATCTGATTTTAGTATTCCAAATTTGGATCTCTACACTTCTGATTTTCCCCAACTTGATCCTATTCTGTTGGGGTCAGAAGTAATTTTATCAGAAAGTTTTAATCTAGCGTATATTCATGTGCTTGTATGTTCATTACAGTAAATTTGCAGCACTACATTTATCTCCTTTTGTAATTATTTATTCAATATACTTCACAAGAACAGCACTTGCTGTGGCATATAGTGTTACTCATGTTCATATGTAAGTGTTGCATCTTGGTCAATAAGACACTGATGGGACATCCATATTTCATGAACACATTTCTAGTTTATTTATTTATTATCTGATCCCTTCAGTCTCTATATACTGAGATATTGGCCAATGATTTTACTTGGATGATTTATAATTGTGCCTGTGCCCATTTTTGGGATGAAAAAATGGAGCATTTGGGAGTAAATTTTTCAAGAGTAAATTGCTGAAATTGGAAATTTTGAATGCTTTCAAAATATGTTACATTGGCATTGGAGTCTTTTCTGCCCCTGAGGACAGATTCCTGTATCATAACACACACAAATATATATGATCTTGCATGTGAACATGGGTGCTTATTTCAGATGAAATTTATGAAATGAAAATTGAATAATTTTCTATCTTTCGCAAACCAAAGCAAGCAAATGGTAGAAATTATTTGATGTGTGTCATACATTGCAATTGAAAGGAGTACAGATTTAAGATTCTGTTCTTGCATGATGAAATTGGATGAAATTGCAAAATAGTGTATTGAAATGACTTGGAAATACATTCAGATCTTTCACAGTCCATGATGTAATGGTGTCATTTGTGATGTCGTGATATGTTACATATATAAATAATATGAATTGGGTAATGTAGATAACAATAGTAGTCATGTATTAAATTATTTTTTTTATTTATAAGGAAAAGCCCTCTTGCTGAGAGCATCCCGGAATGCTGAATGTGGAAGTTCATCACAGGATCCTGTTGAGAATGCACGAAGTCTTGGGGTGAAAGTTCAGCTGGCTAACTCTTTTTTTCAGTCAACTAATAAATTTCTGGCTCAGGTTAAACAACTGAGATCCAACAAAAATAAAGATGATATAGGTATTTCTCCAATCTCATGGCATGGGAAGGATAAGGACTGTAATCCAGTGGTGAAAGTGGAAGATTTACAACATCTTTATAGACCATGTATGAAACAGTTTGAGCATTTTCCAACAGTGAAATTTAATGATTTTGGCTCGCCATTCAGTGTTGGAGTTGTTTTGTTCAAGCAAAATGACAATAATGAGCAAACAGCAAAGAAAAAAGCTTCAGCCCGCTTGACCCAGAAATGTGGATATTGTGAGACATGTGATCATTGGTTTAAATGTACAATGAATGAACACTTGCAGAGTGAAAGACACAAAAGCTTTGTGAGTGAGCCAGGCAATTTTGATTCTCTTGGAAAGATTATAAATGATTTGCCTGATCTGACAAAGTTTCTGTCAAAATATTGTTCCTCAGATGAGCATGTGTCTGGAATATGTGACAAAATGGAAGAGGAAGACACGTTGGAAAAAGAATCTGCTCTTGAACTTTTGTCTGAAGATGTGGATCAGGTGTTAAAAGAAATAGGACCAAATCTTGATTTTGATGTTCCTATGGAAACAGATTCCCCAGGGAGTGAAACAGAATCCTATGATATAGAGAAATTGTTATCTGATAAGCAATTGATCAGTTCACCCAATGTTGAAAATGTGATTGATACACATAACAATGTGGTAAAGGTAAAAAAAGATGTCAGTTTTGATAAAAATGAGACTGGTTCCAATTGTGAATGTTGCACTCCCAATGCATCAGGTGATATTATAAAAGAAGATAATCCAAACAGGGACTCTAGTCTTTCAGCCACGAATTTGAGACAAAAATTTATGAAATGGACAATTAAAGATAATGTTGATAATAAAGACATTTTTCATGATGATAAATTTACGCATAATGAGGATGACATCATCAAAAGTATCAAAACTGAAGCTGTTTTCAGTTCATCAGATCATTGTTTTGAAAATAATGGAATACAAGATATAATATCCTACCTTCAGCAAGACTCTCCACAAGCCCTAAATGAAGTTGCAGATCTTGTTGTTGATCAGTACAGTAAAGGAATTCCTGAAGATGAAAACCACAACAGGTTAGAAGTTGTGGATAATGGCCCACAACCTATGTTACTAGGACATGACGATCCTGGGACTCCATTTTCCGAAGCATTAGAGGCAGCAAATAATGTAGGCAGTAGGATGGAGCATGAAGAAGCAAATGGGTTACGTTCAGTATGGCAGACCAATGGGCCTGAAGTAGACTGTATTGGAGTAGGCAGTGAGATTGAAATTGCATGTGAAGGCTCACCTGCCTGTCCAGAGGAATTGCCATTTGATGATGTTGGCAAACAGAATGAGTCTTCTTCCCCAGTTATTCATATTGAAATTCCATGTAACGGATCACATGAAAAGTCTGAAGTGGAACACGATGACTTGATCAATGATACCGATGATGCTCATTGTGCTGTTATTTGCCATCGTACTGATGGACCATGTAGTGGTTCACCTGATGAGACTGTTGAAAAATTTGATGGCACAACATATCAGACTGAATTACCATGTAATAGCCCAGCTAAACAGTTCAAAGTTTCATGCAGTGAATCATCATGCCACAATGCAGCCAGTCAGATGAAGTCAACATGTAATGTTTCACATAATCAGAATGAAGCAACCAATAATGGATCACCCACACATGTTGAAGCAATAAGTGCTTGCTCACCGATTCAGTCTATCACACAGTATGATGGCTCATTTAATCATGCAGAAGTACCATCCAACAGTTTGATCTCACACATGCAATCAACTGAAACTGCTTCATCCAGTCAGAATCAAACACCAGGAAACAGTTTACCCACTGAGACAGAAACACCAATTGATGACTCTTTCTGCCAGACAGGACCATCATGTAATGTGTCTTCAGATGGTACACCATCATATAGTTGCTCAGCCACTCAGAATATTATAAAAAGTGATCCTTCACTTGTGCAGAAGGAAACATTCTTTAATAATTTAGTCATGCAGACAGGAACATTAAGCAGTGATGTCTTGATACATTCTGAAGACTCCAGTTCATCCATTCTGATTCCAGCAGTTCATAATGCTTCATCTTTTCAGATGCAGGAATCAAACTTGGCTATTAATGAAAATGGAACAGTAAATGATAATTTAACTAAGGAAGCTGAAACTGTAAAATCAGATGATAGAGTAAATGAACAGTTTAAAAGTGATGTTAAAGTTAAAGATTTGGAGAAATTGGAAAACTGTAATTATAATGTATCTGAGACTAGTCAGATCTTGGAACAGAACAGTTTAACAGGGAGTGGTATAGGTGACACATCAAAAAACGTAATTGATCACTCACCTCTATTCAGCAATGTCTCTTCAAATCCAACCCAACCAGATGACAAACAGCCTCCATCGGCAACTGATGGCGCCAGTGTACAGATGACATTTGAAATAATGAAGTCACCAGACACAATATTTAGAACTGTGGACAGTACTCCATCTGTTACTAAGGTGACCACCCATCCTTCCTTCAGCATTTCCAGTCTGCTTGGCAATGACAGGGTAAAATATAAGAAAGACTCAAATGCTGTTCAGAAGGAGAGTTTGGAAAATTTGTATGATTCAAATAGTTGCAATAGAAAATCTGAAGAGGAATCAGTTGATAATGATTATGATGAAAGATCAATAACAAATGACCTTTTGGAGCCCCAGATAAATCAGACTTCAGACAAATTTGAATTTTTGTATTCACCAATTAGTTCGGTATACAGTGATGATGCAGATAAACTTGACAATCTTTCACATATGGACACTGACAGTGGGCAAGAAACAGAGAATTATTATCCTACAAGTCCTTCCTGTGGCAAATCAGCACATGATATAGTTATTTTTAAACCATGTAGAATTCTCAGAAAGAGTCGACGGACACAAGAAAACCCATCTACTAAGTGCACCAAATCAAGTACAAGGACACACAATAAACTAGACCCTCAGTCAGTTTGTGCAGATAGAACTAGATCCAGTCATTCTGTAGTATGTTTGAACTCTGGAAGAACTGGTATTGTGCCTGTAAAGGTTAAAGGAAGTGCTGAAGTACAAATTGAGCAGTTACCTCCAAAGGCTCAACCAGTGAATGCAATTTCAGCATTAAAGATGAGGTCTAGCTTGATTGCTAGGAGAACAAGATCTAGAAAAGGTAGTATCAGCCAGCCTATGAGCCCGCTGTGTATTGACACTACTCAAAGTGAAAGAAGTCTATCAGTTCCAGTAACAGAAGATATGCATAACCAAAGAGACATGTCACCATTTGCTCCTGTTAATGTGAGTATGGATTATAATATCTCAGGTGAAAACACAGCAAAATTGACAGATCAGAGAAAAGGCTACCAGGCAGTGGAAGAAAAATCATGCAGAAATGGGATTGAAGTACCATCCTCTAAAATTTCCTGCACTATCCCAGCTACATCTTTTGGCATCACTAGTTCTAATTTCTCTTTCATGATGCATAATGCTGATAGTATTCCAGTGAAGAGAATTTGTGTAAACCAAGGTTATTCTCTGGGAGATGTGGATTCAGTTGGTTCAGCTACTTCACATTATGATGACAGTCAAATCAGTCAGGATGGTCGCTCTACTTTAAGTAAAAGCATTCAATCACCAGGACATTCGATTAAGTTGCCAGCAAGTCCTGGGTTAAAAGAACCTGAAGGATGTATTAACCAAATGACAGCTGTCACTATTACCCAGCCAGTCTCACCAGCACCAGTATCCACTCAGACATACAGTATGTATGAAAGAAGTTTAAGTCCTCATGGCTCCTGTGCTTCAAGTCCACATTTCATGGAAAGTCCACAACCTTATTCTTATGTAAGTCCAGGTATGACAAGAGTGCAGATTCCATACATGGAACACATGATAGGTTCTCCACATACAGCAGTGGATACAAGAACCACAGATGGCAGTTGTTTGACAAGGAGAAGCAGCACTTCTTCAGTTGGAAGTCCATTAGCATGTCTAGACCCCAACTGGTTTAGTCAGCAGGTCCAGAAGCAGAGGTGTGGCTTTGATAACAGCCCTATACCCTCCCCAGTCAGCATACCATCCACAGTGTTGAACACTATAGCCTTCCCACAAAACCAGCTGGACAACATGGTACCCCAACAGTCTTCTGACCAAATACCAGAAATGCAGCCAGATCAACCGTACAGTATGCATTTTCAGTCACAGGAATCATATCCAGTGCAAAATTTGACTTCGTCTGTGTGTATGGGATTTGTGGAACATGGACAAAGGCATCACCCCAAGAATAGTGCCATGTTACAAGGAACCAGTTTTCAAAGTTTGCCCATCATTGGTCAACAGCAGTCAGTGATTGTGAAATCAGAACCAGACAGACAGAAGATTTTGTTAGTGCATAATAGTTCAGGTGGACTAAACTTTCTTCCACTAGGGCTGATTAAATCAAGTAAATCACCACAGAAAAAGACAGCAAAGAAAAGATTGAACAGAAGATCCAGGAAAAAGGATGATTCCAAAGCAGAAATCGACTCCAATAACACCAACATTTTGGACAGAGCACTGGAATTGAGTGGAGTTTTTTGTGATGGGCAACAACAAAAATTAAATGATAGTGCATTTAAGACGCGCATAATTCATGTACCTGACGGAACTCGGCTAGATAGTAATTATATAAAAACACAAGTTCCTTTGGATGGTGTTCATCCATCTTATGTGTATATTCAATCAGATACCTATGCTGAACCATCAGAATCAGGATTCATTGCTCAGGGACAGGGACAAGGAAATTTGAAACCATCATTTTGCATTGTTCCAATGTCAAAAATGTCTGCAGATAATGTCATGACATCAGATGCTAACATTGCAGAGTTTCCCTCCAGTACACCTGGTGATAATAGCATTGTCTTCAGAGATCTTTTGGATCAGGCAGAATCTGAGCTGAATGACCTTCTCATTGATATTGGTATCATCAGTACAGGTTCTCAGCCTGTCATTATGTCACAAATTATTGAACAAGATGCACTTAATGTGCATGATGTAAACATGACTACTGTGAGCCAGACTAGTGATGCAAAGAAGTCATTAAGCGAGGAAAATAAAACAATAGGTCCAGAAAATAATTTGTTGAAAGAAACAAGTACATCAGACATATCAAAAAATGAATCATCAGGGGCCTTATCAGAGACCAGTACAAGTGTCTCAACCAAAATTTTATTGGTGATCAATAGAGAGGAAACACAGTCAACTGTAGTGACAAAAGAAATACATAAAGATGAAACAGAAAATGATAAAAATTCTGTTGATATTGATGGAAAAAAGGTTTCTGAAAACACAAAAAATGGAGAATCTGATTCACAGGTGGATTCAGGTCTGAATGATGATATTGACTCAGCAATAGATTCTGAGGAAGAAACAGCTGATCCTGGACCATTTTCAATTTTGGGACATTTACAGAACAGTGAATCATCAAGAAAGTCTGCAGAAAAGACTTTGCAGTCTTCTAGACATGATTTTCAAAGATATAGATCAAAAGAAAATTTATCTGAAATAAGTGAAATAGATTTGAGGTCATCAGTTGGAGTTTTTCAATCATGTCAGCCATTGCCTGCATCTGAGAACAACTTGAGCAAACAAGATGGCGTTCTCTCTCTTGATTACAGTTCTCATTCAACAGTTAAACCACTGACTGAGAAAAATCAAAATGTTACATCAGGCATCAGTCAATGGAAAAATTCAATTCAAAGCAAATGTGACATTCTTTCCCAACTGAATCAACACAAACTTTGTGCGCAGAGGAGTACAAGAGTATTATCTCAAATGAATTTACAAAATAGTACTTCTGTTAGTGACCTTCTGTCTCAGATCAACCAATATAAACATGACACAATTAATAATACTTTGTCTCATGTGGGCATGGACCAACAATTAATAAACAGCTGTGATTTCTACACTGATTCAGGAAAGGAGAGCGCTGATTCAGAAGGATTATCTGATCGGACAAAACGGAGGTCACATTTAAGTAGGCGAAAAAATAAAATGGGTACAAAATCTCCATGTACTTACACTATTAACAAGACAGGAGAAACAAAATTTAAGCTTTGCAAAGTGCTCCTGGCTCCTGTTCAACAGAAGACAAACCTGTTGCAGCTTTGGAGAGTTCAGAAACAGGATGGTTGTCGCCTTGTGTTGAGTGCCAAAAAACGCAAGGCAAGTGGTTTCCATAATAGCTTAACCGATAGTATTAATCTGAATACTGACGTGAGTGAGCAGCCTCAAAGAAAGAGAAGATGTCTTGCATATTAAATTCCACTGACGAAACAGTTGACAAGAGCCATATTTAATAATACTGGAACTGTTTGTAAGAAACTATATAGCATTGGTGAAAAGTATTTGTTGAATTATATTCAGTTAGGGAGAATTTATCATAACATTTTATCACATAATGTTCACCTTTATTAGTGTCATGACATATAAAATATTTTTTACAGCACTGTGGCATAACACTTAGCAATGTCACATAGAACAGTCCTTGAATGATCCTGAGTCCTGAACGTTGTGTAATAGAATTTTAAACTCATTTTCATTTGATGTAAAATGTATGCAACTTAAATTATACAATATGGCAATTGCTACAAGCAACTACTGACATGATATTATTCAGCTTGTTTTGTAATTTCATAACCTCTTGATTTGACCTGATATGAATTAGGAAATGGTGTTTGTAAAGCCAAAGAGAACAGTGTTAGATTTTAGTAGTCCATTCTTATATTGTCATTTAAGAAACCCATAATTCCTGTTTAATGGTACAAATACAAAAACTAGATGAGTACTGATATTATCAGGGAACCATGTTTACTTTAAACTGGACCTTCTGTAACTTTTTTTTGAATCTTTGTGCAATATTCTGTTTTGAAACTAAATTACATCTGGCCTGGAGGTTATAAGGCTTTCTTGAGCTCAAACCGAGACTGGTTGAAAATTTTTAATTCTTTATCAGAAGTTTTATAACCACAAGACCTGATTTGACTTAAATGGTGCTTGTTTAAAAAAGAGAACAGTATTCGGTTTTAGAATAGTCCACCCTTACAGTGCATGTTACTAGAGAAACAAGCTTACGAGTTATACAAGAATTTCTTCCATGACGAACACGGGGCCATCCTAAAAATTTGTGGGAAAGTAAAGAGTAGGATATGGGCTTATTATTAGACGATAATACTGCTAGTAAATATTTGCCAAAATTCTCTTTTTTTTTTAAGAAAAAGAGGTGGGGCTGATGACCTATTTTTAAGCATGTACTCTGCATCAGGTAATTACGCTTCTTAGTGTAAGAATGACCTCCCTCCTTGCCCACATGTAATTAACCCACCCAACCATCACAGTCTTTGGGCTGTCCCCTCTGCTCATTATGTTGCATTCCTCTGCTCAAAAGGTAAAGAAAACCAAACCCATGGCAACTATTAAATTTTCAGAGTTCTCTTTATTAAGAGTCCCTGCTTCCTGCAACTCCAATTTCTGGCCATAGACTCAATTTTTGGACAGAGTTAAACATTTCTTTATATGCCATGGCCTCACTTTTTTGCTGAACATGGTTATTGCATGGTTATTGCATGCTTTCTCTTTTAAGAATCCTACAGAGAGCTTGCCTGTTTTTCAGTTTTTTTATGTATTAACATAATTCTGATGTCAGTGTACAACTCTATTTACTCATTGCAGTGTTGAAGATGCCATCTATGTCAGCAAGTTGTGTTTGTCTTTTGTAGTGAACACTGTTCATTCGTTCAAGATGTTCCTGTTTACTTCCTTTTAATGAAAAGAAAGAACAAGATTGAGCTATTACATTGCTAAAGGGAGGAAAATGTGACTGGTGTGTCCTGGTATAATCTTGAGTATCGAGAAACTCCTCACTTGAGAAAAGAAAGTTGGAATACAGTTAAAGCCATGCATTTATGTAAAACCAATTATATGATTGGTTCAAGGAAATTTGAGTTTTCTTGAAATCTTCCATATTTGAGTAACCTCTTGGCAATAGTTTTCTGGATCTACATCAAATGGTGTATGGACTGTGGACTCCAGTTTCACCAGAATTCTCAAAACTTTGGCCACATTAAAAGTGAGAGATTACTAATTACAGTTTGTTGAACGAGGTACTATTGATGATGCAGTGGTTTTCATCAGAAATAAAGGTAATTGAAAAGAAGAAAACAATTTGCTTTCATCACTGTATTTTTCCTAAGATTATTAATGTTTGGTTTTGTGGGTTTAACGATGTTTTTTTTCAGGACATGATAGGCTATACAGGGCGGCCAGTATAGTTGGAGCAAGAAGAATCTGGGAAAACTCCAGAATAAACCACTGGCAAGCTTTCTCATATACCCACATTGGTCAAGCCGAGACTTTAACCAAATGGACAGGTGAGATGTCAGCAATCTGTAAAGGCAAGCGCCTTAGGTCACTCTGTCATCCAGGGCCCAAAGATTATGTGTAGCAATATCAGAATATCATATATACTCACATACATGCTGGATCCAAGTGCAAACTAAGGAGATCCAGATCTGTTGTTATAATATGCATCAGCAGACCTGGATCTATGCAGTTTGTTCCAAGTAATCAGTAGAAAAAAATATAGATCCTTATCTGCCATAGCACAATGCACTGGCAGATCAGGATCTACACTGTTTGTGGTTTGACCCACCTTATAAGCATTCATGGTAGATAATAGATGTAAATATGATTTTTGTAGAAAATCCTGGCCAGAAAATCACAAAATATACTGCTGTTATTTAATAGAAACACTGTGATAATGCAAATGTGAGAATATATTTTAACAAATTTCTCAATATTAAGAATTTTGAACTTTGAAGCTGCTGTACATAGAAGTAGAAATGTTTTCTTGTACACTTGTAGATGAAGGGTTTCAATTTTTCAGATAAAGCATAATAGTAATGAATGGAAAGGGAGTATGAATTGCAAGATTTTGTCACAAAACAGTTATTACTCAGTACATTCATATTGTTCTATTGCCACATTACATTTCATCATCAAACTTTCCCACGGTACTTTATTGTTGTGAGTGGTTGTTTTCATTCATTTTCATTGTCCATATTTGATGCCATAGGATACTGCCATTCTCTTTTTATTAAGTTTTGCATGTTCCTGTTAATGTAATTTTATAGTTTGTGATGAATTGTGTTCATAGTTTTGTATGTTTGTGTTGTAGTTTTATAATCCTTGAAAAAGTTTGTTTGCCATTCATGTTTGCCATTCAAATTTCTCAAATATGCAGTGTATTGTTTCATGTAAGAATAATTGTCCAGCATATTATAGTGTGATGTGTATTTATACTTAGTCTTTAACATTGTTAATTTAATTTATTTCTTGCACTCTTCTCACATATCAATTTATTAATTCATCTCAGATAAATTATATCATTTTTTAGCTTGTTTTAGATTCCCATTTCCTAAAATACCAAAAACTTTGAAAATAAGCATTCCAGTCATAACTTGATATTGTCTCAGTGGGTGAATGATGATGGATCATGCTGCATCGATAAATGTTAAAGAAATTGCTACTTGTCACACTGACAGAAGTACCAACCAGTACCATTCATTTTCTAGCAGATCATACAGTTATCAAGAGAAGTAAAGAGTTTAAACCGGCCATTTACCAGGCAATTTTTTTTTCTTCTAAAAAAAACGTTTTTTTGTTGCTGGTTTTTCCTCATATATATATGTTCCAATATTATTAAAAAAGTTCCAAAAATCTAATTATCACTATAAAAGTTGAAAAGAATAGTATGAGACCTCACTTGAATAAGCAAAATTTATTTGATGAAAGTTCTTAAACATATATTTTTTTATCGAGCTTTTAAGTATTAATACAACTTCTTGAAGATGTGTAACAAAAATGGACTCGATGCACTGTGAATATAACGTTTATGCTGAAACATTCTTGATTAAAGTTTGCAGTGTGAGTGATAAATTGATGTTTTAAAAAATGGCATTTTCCAGATAAATTGTTTATTAATCAGTCTTATTGTATTGTTTCATGATGCTAGACATGCTGAATTCATTGGTATTACTTGAATTAAGGTGTGCTGTTGATCTTTGTGCAGTAGACTATCGGCTTTCATATGCAAAGATTTACAGTGTCAGGGTTACTCTCTGAGCTACTAAATTCCAAAAGAATATAATTAATTTTGCTTAATAGGGTTATCAGTATTGGTGGTTTGTTCATTTGATTATCGATCCCCACTTTTTACCACCATTTTAAGTAACAGGAAATTGTGGTTTTTTATGTGTAGAGCAAGCTGATTTTAGAAAAGGCTGCAGTACCAACAATCTTATTTTCAATTGAAAATATCAGACTGATTTGCTTTTATAAAGGAATAAGAAATTATATTGTGCATTTATTAAATAACAAGAGGTATTCATCTCTGGGAATAGAATTGTTATCCAGCAAAAACTCTTAAAAAATTCTGTTGGTGGTAAAGTACTAAAATGTTATTTGAATATCAAATCTTGTGTAAAGCAAGGTTCTGTTTGTTCAGAATTTTTCATTCTAATGTTGGTGCTTTTCAGGGTCAAAATCTTTGTCATTTTATTTTCAGTTTTCTTGAATGGCTTGCTGAAATTCTTAATGTTAGTGTCTGTCAGGGTGAAGATCTTTCACCTATTTTATTCTCAGATTTTTCAGTAATCTTGTCAAACTTGTCTCACATGCTTGTCATGATGGTTTGATTGATTTTAGTTATATAACTCATATTTTATTAAATAGTTCAGATGTTGAAGTCCGTTTCAGTTTGTACTTGTTACTTGATGTGGATGATTTGGTAATATTTGCTCAGTCTACTCCTGAGCTGCAGGCAACTTTAAATTGTGATGTATTTGTACTGTCAGACCTGGAAACTTGATGTGAATGCAGTGAAGACAAAGGTAGTTAGTTTAGTATTCTACAAGTTAAGAAGGAAAGAAGTTTTAATTTAACCTTTAGTGGTGAAACACTTGAACTTGTAATTGAATTTTAGTATCTAGGATTTAACTTTTCATGGAAAGGTAAATTTAACAATGTGAAAACCATTCTTGTTCATCAAGCCAGGAAAGCTATGCTATTAGCTTTTTTAGAAAAGTGAAAAAATTGAATGGACTAGTAGATCTTTAATTTTGCGTCTTTATGATGCTATGATATTGCCAATATTTGTGGGACAGAGATCTGGGGATTTGTAAAATGTGATATCAGTGAGGCATTTTATATGAAGCTTTGTAACAATATTTTAAAGGTAAGAAAATTTACACCTTATATCATTATGGTCAGTTAACAGGACTCCAGTTAGTACCACTATTAAGACTATACTAACCCGCTTTTGGTCATTAATATATCAATAGAAATGTAAATATATTAAATGTCACCAGAAGTTTTCATGATAAGTTTGTATAGTTGCTTAATTTGGTTTTGAAACATATTTGATTATAACTCCCACAAAATTGTGTAACATATTTGTCATTTTTCTTGTGCAAGTCACAAACTTCCCATAGAAGTTGTTTAATTTTTGTTTATTAATAATAGGTCTGAGAGGCTCTTCCTTCTCTATGATAAACAAAAACCAGGGGGGATGGGTTTCACTATATTTTCAATGTACTTATTTCAAAAGGGAATGAGATAAATCTGTACATGTGAACCTGCTTAGTAAACTAAACAGTGTTAACTTTGAAACCTTTACGAGTAACAAAGATCTTCTTGTCATTATTTCATTAGCAAACAATTTTGAAATTTTGAACTGTCAAATGATGACATTTCCTTCCGCTAGACTGTTCATTTTTACATTGTTCATTGTGTACACCTTTATGCAATCATGTACACTAACACCCCCATGTGGAATCTTTAGTGAAATAAATGGTTTCAGAATGTCTGAAATGACCACTTAAGTCCAAAACGGTGTGCATTGTATGCAAATGGATTTTGACTAAAATCAGCAAAGCTCGCCCCCCCCCCCCCAATGTTTCCGATTGCACTGGTTTTAAGATTAGGCTAGGAAGGTATTTTTTAAAAACAAACAAACATATAAAGGAATAGTATATATATATATATATATATATATATATATATATATATATATATATATATATAATGTGCTAAGAGCTTCAAATACCGGACTAAACCAGCTCAATCAGATGCACAGATGAATTTCAGGATTTTATTTTTTGGTTAAATTTTTTTTTTTTAATACGTGGTAAAAGTTGCTATTTAGCCTAATACAAATAGTTTACTGGTTCTTGACATTGACAGATGATTGATCATATCTGTTAATTAAAATAGCATTAGTATTTATACAACCCTAATTTGCCCAATGTTTTGTTATTTATATTTTTTAACATTAATTTTGGGTAACTTATTCATTTGATGAAATAACCTATTTGAGCAATGTTTTTGATAGCCATGTATTTCTTATAACCATTTTTAAAGTTGTATTGAAGAATGTTTTGTTTTTTTTTTTTCATTATTGTTGCAAATTGTGTAATGCTTCTTTTAACGCATCATAATAATAATTTTTTTTTTTTAAAGAAGTAGTCGATTATTTCAAAATAATGTCCATACATCGTAGATGATTGCAATTCATTGAATAGACAAGATTCCCGTGTCTTAAAATTTGCTTTTTAATTATTTGCTTCCCTGCACACACCACTGCGTCCCTCCATTTGAGGTATTGGTTGGTGTATAGAAGACTTGAAGACGGATCATGTTAGGCTCTCATGATCCTGATCTTTTTACTCCATCTGATAAAAATGCGAGGAAGGTCTCTTCTACTCGACATATTTACTATAAACAAATACTTTATTTAATAAGAAAGGATTATGATGATTGGGTAAGGCTTAAAAGTGTTTGTTTTCTGTATAAATTGGATTTTAAAAGTGTTGAAATTTGTATGGAGTTGAAACCAGGTTTTCAAGTTCATGTCAGGCCACCAGATGGCTTAGTGATTGGTGACTAGACTGAATGGGTCAACTCACCATAGGAATCTGTTATGGTTGATTGACATTGGATGAAGTGTAAGTCAAGGTCACATGACATTTTGTGTTGCGTGCACGGAATCCGAGTGCAAGCACAAGTTATAAAAATATTATTCAGTTTAACTTACTTTCATATTCTAAAGACCTCGACGATTGCCATTAAACGTTACACATATTCATCGCATGGTTTAATCAGTTGTAATGAAAATGGTGCTATTCGGACATCCAAGATGGCTGCCACAGCGACCATCTTGAAAATCTTGTTTTTGGTGCTTCTTCAGAATGGATGGTCATATGAACATCAAGCTTTCACTAACAGACTTATGATATCTAATAGGTCCTGATTGAAAATGGTGCTACTAGGACATCCAGTATGGCAGACACGGCATCCATCTTGAAAATTTATCGCTACTCCTCTTGTACATTGTAGAAACTTGTACATTATCCAGCTGGTCTAATTGGTCCTAAATGAAATGGTACTGCTTGTAGATCCAATACTGTCGGCACAGTGGCCATATTGAAAATCTTATTGGCAAATTCTGAATGGATGGCAATATCAACATGGGTTATCATCTAAGACTTCTTATGATGTATAGTTTGTCTTAAATGAAAATGGTTCCTATCTGACATCCATTATGGCCATCACGGCAAGCATCCTGAAAATCATTTTATCACTACTCCTAGATGGATGGTTACATCGGCATGGGGTTTTCACCATTTGACTTTTTGTGATAACTAGTTGGACGTAAATGAAAATGGTGTCGATCTGACATCCAGTATAGCCACGCTTTCTACCATTTTGAAAATCTTGTTATCAATACTCCTCAAAAGTCATATTGTCATGGTGTTACCACTTGAAGATTCCTTATGATATCCAGTTACATCTTTCTTAAAATGGTGCCACTCTGACCGCTACCATGGTGGCCTTTTGAAAACCTATTATTGCCACACCAAGATGGAAGGTGATATCAGCATGATGTTTTCACCAAAAGACATTATGCTGTTTAGTTGGTCCGAATGATGCTGATCTGACATTCAATATGGCTGCCACAGCAGCTTAGTGATTCAAATTCTTGTTATTGCTACAAAATAGCAAAGATGATTTAAACACTCATCAGAAAAAAGAACATGGTCATGACTTAAATTCCTGGAATTCTTTTCGGCCAGTACAGCGTCATTCTCCTTGAGGGACTCTTCTGACACAAGGGACTGCCTGTTGGCCCAATATAAAAGTGGAAGTGTAAGACAGGGAACTCAGTCCAATTCATTTATTGCACAGTGGTGAATTTGTCTATTATTGCGATTTATGCCTTTCACCTTCAAAATTTCTACAGATGCTTTAGTTTGTGCTTGAAAATCATTGGTTGCGTCAAATTTATTGAACATGAAGTATTTGATATTAGTCAGGCAGCAACATCATAGTAAAGTATGTTTT
>JAECUM010095741.1:0-19619 GCA_016617855.1 Megalonaias nervosa | reverse complement strand
CCATGTCTTTATGCCTGTCTAACTCTCAATCTATTTATTTCATTGAAACTTGAAATCTAAAAAGCTGTAACCGATCATGTCATGTGTACTTTCTGTACTATATGCCTTTTCGATACCAATATTTTGAGTCATTCTGTTCTTGTGTTTCGTGTACGGTGCAAATATAATGTGCGCAACAACTTATTCAAAAAATCTTTGTATACTTTTCTATTTAGTGTTTGCCATTTTGTCTCTCTTGAGAGCACAATACAAAACTCCCATGTAATATTCTAAACATGCATTCTTGACTTCTCCAAGTGCCAGCATACACACAAAGTGTGATCTTTCCGGAAATGAATACATGATGATTTGTAGGATACAAAATTGTAAAAGATATCAAATGAAGTAATTTAGGATGGAAGGACTCAATAAAAATGGGAAAGAATCTGTATTTTGCTTTTCAGCTTATCTGTATTGTGAAGCATGTAAACTGCTATCGCGATGCAATTATATCTGTATCTGGTCAATCCCAATATACAGTTAGTATCCAACTTTTTCCAAGTACAGAATTGAGATCATGTTTTATGTATTAGTTGTTGCAAGAACATATTAACGTCAGATAATGTTGCCTGCTTCTCTGTTAATTGTTTTTTGCTGCTTAAATCTTGTATTCATGCAATCCTAATTCACATATCTTGATTCGTTTCGGACATGCTGCAGATTACAAATAATGTAATAGAATTATTATTTTAAGGCTATGTATTAGTAATTAAAGTGATCATTAATGTTTGTACAAGAATTAATACACATGTACTAGAATCGCATCAGGTATGGCCTATAACTGCTTAAACATCATCAGCAAGTTGTTCTTATTTCAATGTCAAAGCACTGACACAGATAGCATAACTACATACTTAAACCAATTGCCTTTAATTATCAATTTTGCCAAATAGTGTCCAGCACGCTTAGCAGCAGAATATATCAGTTAATGGTATATAAGGCATCTCTGCAAGGCTTGTAATGTCATGACTCAGAGAATCAGTAGTTTGATATACCTTTAGGTAAAACATGTCATAATATCATGCACAGATCGCGAAATGAAGACAATAACCCAGCAGCTGATACGTGTTGCTGTCTGGACATAAATAATTGGAATAAATACAGCCCTTGCACAGCTCAACCAATCCAGAGGATAGTATGTACTTTCTAAATTTTCTGTGTTTTGCATTCTTTTCGTTTTCGTCATGCTTTATTTGCATTTCTATATGAAACAATTGTAACTTTGACAAATTTGCTCATATAGGAAACTCCATGCTTAAAGCAACTTAGTGTTTCACGTTTCTTTCATCAGAGCACACTCTCGTCTGACTTTTTGTAAACATTCTCTATCAGGTTGGCTTCTTAAATGGCTACAATTACACATGCACCCGAAACGAAATTGGTCCAGAAATAAATATAATTGTATTTCTAAGACAAAGTTTGTAAATGATATCTGATTATTTCTTTGAGTATGGAAGAAATCAATATAAATGGGAAAAAAATTGAATAAATTTATATTACGGCAGTGTGATGGTTGTTGACTTAGCTTTGCATTATGTCTTTATATGAACTTTATAATTAGGATCCATTTTTCTCGATGTACTGAATCGAATTTTTATTTTACATGGTCAAATGTGGCACGCACAAATATGCTTATCCAATATTGTGTCCATGCTTATTTTGGGCTCTAACACAAGGAACGTTTTACATCGTTGCCAAATGTCAAAGGCGTTAAAGATGCGTCTTCAAAACAAATAATTCACCGATACTTTACAGGTGGTATGCTAACGATATAATCATTTTACTGTAAACTTTCCCCCTGATGACATTTGTCACAAAGAAACGAAAACGGAGAGAGTGTATTATGCTATAAGCTTGCCTCCATATAACCTGTGCATTGGTGGCGATTACAAAAAATATAGTAGTAAGTGGTAAATATTCTGAGATGCACATTTAGCTTAAATATATTTTCAATTTACATTTCATAAACCTCAACTTATTTAACATGGTTAAAAACAAAATATTCACATTTATTTTGATATTTAGTGTTCAGGTTCTTAGAGACAAAATAGCATATTATCCTTCGGTGCGAGGCCACGTTATTTGATGCAAACCAGGACCCTTCAGGTTAGATAACGGATATCAAATTTAAAATACGATACACATTGTTTCAAGAATAAAAATAATGTATAATGCCTGGAAGCATGTGCTGCTAGCATGGCAAACAGATAAAAAGTAGTTAGACTTTTCAATATATTAGCAATCATTTCTCAGGTAAATTAATCCGTGCCACAATCATAATTTCATCTCAATCCAGATATTGCTAATATTTGAAACGATCTACCATTTATTATTGATGACGTATAGATTGGTTGAATTTTTAACACAAAATCACCACGAATTAAATACAGAATAGAACACAGCTAATTTCAGAGATCAAATTAAAACTTTGTTTTCAAGAAGTGAACATTTCAACTATTTGCTATTGACTATTTCAAAAATAATGGATTAAAATCAATGATTTCAAATGAACCTCTGATCACACACATCATAATCCTTCTCCACAAACGTTAAACACCGAAGAAAAACCAGCATTATCGAAAGAATACAAGGAAATGTGAACTTTGTCTCATGTTGCATGTGTTCTTTAGTAATCAGACCAATACAGTATTGTCTTTACTCATTTCCTAACTAGGGGCCCCGAGTGGCCAAGTGGTCTAAAGCGCTCTCCGTTACGGATCACTGCCATCTCACCTCTGTCTGCATGGGTTCGAGTCTCGGATTCGGCCAATGTGAGTATGTGAGAAAGCTTGCCAGTAGCTTCTAGTGGATCGGTGGTTCTTTCCGGGGTTACCCGGGTTCTTTCTCCCCCATTAATACTGGCCGCCATGTATAGCTTATCGTGTGCTGAAAAATGACATTAAACCCTACAACAACAACAGCAACAACAACAACAACATTTCGGAACTACTACTGGTAAAACATATTATTTTAAATGATAACGTCGGGGCTAGTGTGTATGCCAAGCGTGGCCATTAACAATCACATGATCACAGCAAGTTCTTTTTGTCCCCGTAAATACACTAGATATTAAGGAATGTGGGTGAAGAAAAGAAACAGCGAGAGAAAAATTATATTCCGAGATTTCGGTAGTAACAATTTTCGGCATACTAACTTTATTTCAGTGAGTGACGGGACGAACGGCAGCCATCCATCATTCCTGAAAGACACACTTCTCGTCTAAGAAGTACACACGTATAAGAGACACGATAGTTCCGGCCGATCACTTACATAAATATGGTCAGCATTGTATGTGGTTTTCAAAATGACAGTCCACATACTAAACTGTTTGACATAATTACATATTTTCAAAGACACTTTTGAATTATAAGTTTCGCAATTGGTGTCATGCCATAGAATATATAGTAGAAAACTCCACTGAGCATCTCTCCAAAACTTGTAATGTCATTTGTCGGACAAACAGTAAGTAACCGGATATATGTTTAGATAGACAATATCAATACTCATTGATACGTGGTGCAATTTGAAAGTATTTACTGAGACAAATATTGCCACCCTCACAGAACAGAAATAGATATCTCATATGTTTGGAGTAGGAAGAACAGTCCCCTTTCCAGCCACGTAGACGCAGTTAAGCATGTTTACACACATGTATGATGGCCTAGATATAGAGCAGTATTTCTAAACAGATCGATCTACCGTTAGATCATCTAATCTTTCTAAATCTTTGGTATATTTTTTACTTAGATCTAAACATTTCTGTAAACTCATTTGCAGCGTACAGGACAATGCATTCAATATGTAATCCGATATAGTGATATAGGTAACAATTGCTAAAGAAAACAATTTTGTAAGCTTGTCTCCACCAAATATATGGAAAACAAGAAGTAAAAAATAATTGAAGACCATAGATACTACAATTTACAGCCATGAATAAAAATTCCAATAAAACAATGGAACTAACACCACCGTGCACTAAAATAAATATTTATACAATAAAGTTTTCTTTTTCCACATCAATCACTCAAAAGATAATAGCAATGAAATGTCAGAGGAAAATGTATAACGAATGTATACAAAATTAAAAAAAAAAAATATAGAACTTCTGTACACGTGAAGGTGCATCTGTGATTGAATTTGCTTCTCCCTTGATTTGCCGAATGTCGATGTTGTATTCTTGCAGCATAAAAACTCACCTGGACAAAAGCCAAGCACGCCTTCTCGATAGAGGAATATTTTTTTTTTTTTTTCTGGTGCTTAAATATTGCTTTCAGAACATATCACACTGCATGATACACGCCATTTTGTCTTTTTGAATTAATACGGCACCAACCACTACATCATCTGCATTGAGATACATCTTAAGTAATTGGTTGAAATCCGGAGACCTTTAATTTATTGAACGCATTGTGACACCTGTCAGAAAAGCAAAACATTGGTCTTCTTATTCAATAAGCTGGTCAGGGGCATATCAATCATGAAAACGTTTGAGCCAAATTGCAGAAAATATCCAGCCATAACTACAATTTGCATCATTTGCATTGTTACCGATAACCACAGGGAAGTCAGAGCTAGCTTTAACCTTAGGTTCCTCAGGCTTAACTTAACCATGTCCAACTCTATGTCCTAAACATATGGCACAAGCTCGGCAAAATTCCACCTTTACTTAACATAATTTTCAAATCTGCCTCACTCATTTGAAAGAAGAATTTCAGAATAGTATCCATGACATCTTTCCAGGTGTCATCGTATATAACTATGTTTACAATGTACACATAGCAGCCGTCGTTACCACATGTGCTCATGTTCACTAAGCGCTGGAATGTTGAACGAGGATTGTTCATACTAATGTACATCTGGAGTTGAAAGGGCGGAAATTTCAGTTTGTTTTATCCGTAAGTGGAATCTGCCAGAATCCTTTTACCAGGTGGACATATTGTACCTTTCCAATTCCGTCAGTACTGTTCATCGACAAGAGATTGTCCATTGTCACACTGATTAGGAAGAAGAGAATGAGAGGTTAGAAGAGAATCACAACGATCAGTAGCTTTTGACTGATCAGTAAGAGGAGCAGACGTGACCTCATCAAAGCCAAAGGAAATATTTCCTGATCAACTTCATTCTCATGAACACTTACTACCATAGCTCACGTAGCTGCACAAGTAGGGTATAAATCAGTGATTTCATTTCCAATAGATCACCTTTGTGCTCCAAACAAGACATGCAAATTACCAGGGGAATTAACCAAAATTTATCTCCAGCTAAGTCACTGACTAGCAATTACTGAACACTCTCAACAGGCAATGGATTCAGTTATTGGTCCTGAAACTAAGGCTGATGTTAAATTAACATTAATGAGTGGAATCTGAATAAAGCCGCACTCTATTCCGTGAACTAGACCGCTTTCAGAAGAAAAATAAGACTTGTCAGACAAAGACAAAATACCTGATATTAAAATAATCTGAGAAGCTCATGTGTCCCATAATACTATTACATGGATAAGATTGGCCCAATCGCCTATAAGTGATATATAACATTTTCGTCATGACTGGTTTATACTTTTCCATAATAAAATTCGATTGTTGTTTGTTTGACGCAACACATATTGTCTCCAATGCATAACCTTGGGTATGACCTTTGTGAGACAAGAGCATTTACAACAGCTCAGTCTTTAGTATTTTGCTTATTTTTTTAACTTAATGTAATCAGGAATAACGTGCACAACATTTCTGCAATAAGTACGAGTAGGAATAAATAAGTATTTATGATCAGTCTTATCTGACCTTTGACTCATAAGTTGTAACAGTGAAATTTATAAGTACTTGTATGAGACTGAATGGGTGTCGTACTAAGAACATGCTGAGAGGAAACATTATAGAAAAATAATACTTTCTTAGTCGAGGACGAATTGTCAGCTGTACGAGCAAGGTGTTCCAAAGAGTCTACATGGCGATAATCAAGGTAAGTCTTGAGAACACAATATATGTAACAGATAAAAGCAAAATCAACAAGCTTTGTAAAACTTAACGAACAATTTGAATTATCATATTTAAAAATACAAATGTTAGAGGAACTTTCGCATTATGATCTGCATCCAAACTATTGCTAATGAATTATGTTAAAGTATAAAACAATGAAATCCTTCGTATAAATGTATGACATGAAAATGTAATGGTCCGCCAAGAACTGTGATTTTGACAAGATGGCTATGTCCAGATCTAGTCTGAGTAATCCACAGCAGTTTCAAAATAATACTCCAATAAGCACTTTCTGTTTCCATTGAATAATCCTAACAAATGTTTTTCACTCTAAATACAACATAAAATAAGCTTGAGAACTTCATGTGACAACAAGAACGCAAAAAAGAATCACCCAAATTGTCCACCTATACGCATTTATATACTAGCAGCAGGGTGCAAACAGACCTCGCTAATACTACGCAAGTGACAAATCGCAAATTCCAAACATTGTAGATGATTGCGCATGAGTTAACCCATCCAATCGGAGTTAACTGATTTGTTGAAATTTGGAGCCGTAAGAACTTTTATGATATTGCTTTTAATTTATCGAGCACATCCTGACATTTTTAAGGCTCTTAAGACTTGGTCTTCTTAGTCAATAAATTCGTCAGAGGGCTCATCAAATATGGGGGAATTTGAGTCAAATTTCCGACAATATTCAACCTTATTAAAAGATTGCATGACTTACTTTGTATTGATAGGCGCACGGAATTTAGAGATAACTTTAACGTTAGCTTCTACAGGCTTAACGTGAACAAGTTCCACAATATGTCCAAAACTGCGACACAAGTCCAATCAATTTTATCTTAAATTTATGATCAAATTTGCCACATTCAATTGAACTAAGAATTCCCTTATAGTATCCAAGATATATGTCCGTGTAAGTCTGTATATGACGACGTCGCCGATGTACTCATCAAGATGTTAACGTGTTCGTTAAGCGCTGTAATGTTGGGGAGGACTTTTTACATACGAGATGGAATCACATTGTATTTTAGAGTCCATCTGGCGCTACAAAGGACGAAACGTCTTTTGCTCTATGAGAAAGTGGATTCTGCCATAATCCTTTTAATATATCAAACTTGGTGACTAAATTTGTAATGCAATTATGTCAATACATCCATCAATTCTTTGGTATTGGAAAGGAGTCTGTTTTGGTAACACTGTTCGAGATAGAATTACCTGGTTTCGCTACCAGAATACAAGGCAAACTCCTGTTACATTTGATTAGCTGAATAAATTCGTTCTCCAACAAATATTCAATTTTCTTTTTCAAACGTTCTTGCTTGAGAGCATTCAAGAGGTAAGGATGGTGTTTTACAGGATTAGAATCTACAACTTCGATATCATGGTAGAATTTGTTTCTTCGAGTTGGAACCTTAGAGAACAACTGTCGTGCTCATATTCACATTTTTGCTGCTCTGACGCATTCCTTCTCCTGTGGCTTTAGATGTAAATATTTCTTGTCCAAATACTTTCATATTTCACAATTTTTAAGATTGGTTAAATCAAAGTCAGTACATTCCGGTTGTGTGTCATTTAAATTGTCATTGTGTACGACAGGAACAATTACATTTATAGAATTGTTTACAGTGCTATATCGATCAACATATTCCTTTAACATATTTACATTACTGGTGACGGAGGTATTTTGTTTCCGATTTCCAAGAGTGTTGATAATATAATTAAGTCTCTTTTTGTCCAACTTTGTAAGAGCCATACTAATTCACCTCAAGACGACTTTGAAGTATGGCAAGAGAGACGGAACTTTATCGCTAGGATGAAAAGTTCTTATCTTTTATTTTTTCATGCCTTAAATTAATTTGTCAGTGAGTAGACTAGAGACTATTTGTTGCCATTTCATAAAGACACAATCTATACGATTAATGTTGGAATCCTCTCTAAAATGAAGCTTTTATTTAAACAATTCAAATCGTAAATGGCCTATGTGTCCAAAGAGATAGCTGAATATAAATAAATGGACTAAGCCAAGAATTCCTGTCAGTGCTGCTTAGGAACAATGAGTTGATAGCTCACTGACCAGTATAATTACTCCTGACAAATATACCTCGTAATATGCAAACATTTCATGAGGATTTGGCTTTACTCTATACGTTAAATGTGTATACTCACGTTGTTTGCTGAGCTCTAATGTTTCCATACCCCGATTTCCCATACGGAACATATATTCACCTGTATCAACACCAAAATCGTTTTCTATGTCATTACAAATATCGCAGGATTTCTCGTGATATTACTATTGTGATATATCTAACCAAAGATTTGTCATTCGGGAGCAACACATGCATGGCGGCGAAAGGTGTCGGGGCTGTTTAGCGCCAAACCCTTGCATTACCCAAGGGAAAGAATAAATAAATACATATAATAAGTGTCATTCTAGTATTTAATATGACCACCATTGCATCTATCGGGACAATTTGTTATCTTCGCTCCTCTAAACTTGTCGTCATATCAATGTCGATCATCCACCTGAAGACTTTGTATGACGCTTCGCTAGGCTTAAATTAAAACTGGTGCTAAGTTGAAATCAAATATATCCACAACAGCAACTATATGTATCATTATTGCTTGTTCACAACTGTAAATGAGAATAATTGTATGAATACCAGAACTCTCTTGTTATGTTCATCACTAATATGTTTCAGTAAAATCAGTGTCAATGAAGTAAGTCGATGTGACTTTTCACCTCCATAACTCTACTGTATCACTTTAATTTGCGTTACTCATGTGAAAATCGTCGCTTACTTTGAAGATATTAACAATCTCTCCACTTTTTACAATTATATGTATAGTTTGTTTTATGGTGTTGAAAACCCGTTTTGAGGAACATTGCATGAAACCACTAGTGTGCGTAATTTATTATTCTTCTTGCTAATAATTCAATCAATCCTTATATCACATATTTTAAACATCAATAATCATTCACACTGTTCCTAAGACATTCGACGAATCAGAATACCCCAAAATATCCCATTATTATTTGTTTGCATGTGGTTCATCGGTTAGAAAGAAATATATGCAGAAATATGGGTAGAGGTAAGTATGTACGACAGCATGTGTTTACTGAAACACAACATCGATAAACAACACAAGATTTGGAACCAAAGAGTTTCATTAATGGCGCATGGTGTCTCCTCACAGTATAAACAAACGTTTCAGACTAGGATGAATAGTTACTCAGTGAGTAGGTAAGAACTTAAGTACACTGAGAGAAGGTGCACTCGTGACAATTTGTGTCTCCATAAAAAAAAAAAAAAATAAATAAATAAATAAAATAAATTAAAAAGAAACTTGTTGGGGCTTTTCTGTTTCGCATTCCCCGATTAAATCTATGAAAAATTATACACGTCTTAGACACGAATGTCTATTATGCAACTCGTATTACATGCGGAAAACGGATTTCAGATGCTTAATTTAATATGATCAATATGACATGTATAATAGCGATATGCAATGTACCAGGACACGTGCAGGGGAGAAAAGACTATATTGTACAGTGAAGGTTTACCTCTTAGAAATGTTTGTAAAATATTCCAAACGGTTAAAACAGTCTTGGCAGGAGATATAATGGTTATTGGATGACCATGTTTAAACGTTACATTGCAGGGATAACGCTACATATATTTCTGGAACGTTTGTCCGATATAGTGTTTTAGGCAGTGAAGTCACAAACTCTTCAACGCATCCTTTCATCAGCTGTGATATTTCGGCATAATATAGTATGCCCCTCTTGATTACAATACTCCTTTTTAACAGGGATAATATATGGGAATAAAACATACTAGCCTAAGCCGTGGCAGAGCTAATTGATCCAGATGTAAAGCTCCCGTCTACAGTTCATGTGTTAAGGTGGTCCCTGATCTGAATCCCGATCAGCTAGCGAGTTTTACTGCATATCACCACACCGATGATATATTGCAGTTTTGCAAATTGACTCCGCTCGATTTACAGACAAGCCTACTTTGTATCATGCATGTATTTATTAAAGCATTGGTGGTGGTGGTTGTCTTGGCGGTGAGACACATTCTTTTCCCAGAAGATAATAGGTAACGTGATTATATTTCCAATTAAACATTACTGACCATGTTACCCAAATTAGGGCACACACTCACGATAATTAGCCAATATAGTATTTTCTCTATGACTTCATCGCACACATATTTCACACCCCTGTCGTCATACGAACCTAATTTTAAATATAGACAGACTCAAGCATTTTATTTAACATATAATGTTTTTTCTTCTGTCTGTCAATATCATGTCTTCGGATTTTTATAGAATCAGTGATACATTTTTTTTAAAAAAATGATTCGGGCAAATTGTGTGATGATAAAAGTATTTGTATCCACAATTCCTGTTCCAGTAGTGTACCTTCTTTAGGAGATTAAATTTAACACAAAATGTGGTATAATCTTTCATTGATTGCTAACAACTTATTTGAAAAGCAAAACACGTTAAAAAACAAAATTATTATTTTAGAAAGTTTAATCAGATTGCTCCCGTAATCATAAAGTGACATACATTATAATGCTGGAAAAAAACTTTTGCATCGCGTTGGTGCTTGCAGACAAGCAATTTCATTATCTTTTCAGGAAAATGCAGCCTTTAATCAATTCGTCTCTTTATATGTATCAAATATCGCAGACATATTTAATGTTTAAAGACAAATCTTATTTGTTAAGATTAGAAATAGGGTTAAATATAGTATTATGTTTGACTATGTCTCCTATGCTCTATATATAATTGACTTCTGTCCGCTTTAACATTAATTACTTCAAATGACTTCCCATCACTTACTGGTACATCCTTCGCGACACTGATCCCGGGAATACCATGGGATGCTTGCTGAATTCAAAATTATTGATGGCATCAACTAATCCTTTTAAACGCCATATCATGCTTTCACCTTAGTTTTCCCTTAAATGAGTATACACGTTTCATACAGTACACGCAATGTGTTTTACAGATCGCCCACTCAATATGGTGGACGTGGACGGAGAGGCAGGGGAATTAGTGCCCACTATGGGTAGTGGAATCCACTCAGAATGGTGGAATTTCCACCCATTCTAGTGAAAATGTACAGTCTAGTGAAAGTAAGTCATGGTTATTATTGCAGCTGCAGTGTGTGCTGTGGTTATATTTTATTGTTTGTTAACAAACAGATGGTATAAACCCGATAGCATTAACTCCACCATAGCAGATGTCACTTTCATACCTGCACCTGTATGTGGTCACATTTCTTGTATTTATAAGTGACCTAATTAGGGCATATAAAGACGAACGAGGAACATAGAAAAAACGAGGTTCTAAATTGAATCGATATCTTCCCACTCTGTCCATAATGCAGAGTAAATAGCCTAGCTTCAGTTTACATTTGCATCTTGTTTTGCATATAACAAGTAACTTCGGTGTTCATTCTCAAAGAATGATATTTCATAAATGTGTTTTGAGCGCTGGTTAATAATGTGCTATAGTTTTCATTTTATTTCCATATATAACCAATACCCAATTTAAAGACGTTAATGAATGCAGAAATACTTTTTCTCAGTTGCCTTCAAATATGGTTGATCATTTGAGAATATGATAATTGTTTTAATGCGCCAAATGTATCTACACGATAATGAGGTCTGCTCTAAATCAGTGGCTGTTCATACAATAAACGAAATGATTTTATGAAAAAGGTAACTGGCCTCGTCCTTCGTTCCATGAACCTATCATCAAGCACCATCCCAGAAGCGACATTTTTACTTTGAAGTCTGCCGCTACGCTGGATAACAAAGTCCAGACGGGAAGATGTTGAACCTCGATGGTACATTTTAGTACCAATGATTCAATGGAAACATTAACGTCTGAATGCATATAATTTATATTCATTGTGAAAAACGAATTTTGAATGTATAATATAGACCGAGAAACGCGATATGCTTATGTTGTAATATTTTGGTATTATTGTCCTTATTTTACGTTCTTATTATCTATGTCGAATCTTATCAAAATTAACATATACTAACTTAAAGCTCCAGAAATGTAATAGACTGCCAGACAAATGAACGATCATAACTACAAATATGAGAGCGAATATTGTGATAATATTAGCGACATCAGAATACGTTTGAGCTTGTTCAAGATCAATAGGAAATTATAGAGACTTGCAAGAATTGTATCAAAGACCTCTTCCATCTCCAGTTCGGAGTATATGTAGGTGAAAAAGTTCTACTAGGTATTTTGTTTAAAACCGTGAAACATAAGAAGCACCATTTTAATAACAACCAATGCAATCAGAGATAGAATGTATAACCTTGGCAAACGTGTGGTTTTGACATTATGGGCGATCTACAGATTATATTGATAGATATGATGTGTTCAGGTCATGTCCAGTACTTGCATAGATACGCACTTGAATCTGCGTCCTTTGGCAACAAAATGTTCTATTTGTGTTCACGTAAACTTCTTAGAAAGGATAATTGGGATAAAATGTAACATATTTGTAACTAAAATGAAAGAACAATATTCGTATGCCATTCGGGTAGTGTCTGCAGCAGTTACTACTTTAGAAAATGCTTAAAATAATGCTGAGGATTCAGATGAATTTGTCTATTGTGCACTACAAAACCATGTGTTAACCCACACTGCAGGTTTTCCTTAATAAAGTAAAATGTGTTCAAAACATGCAAGAACAAGAGAGACAGATAGGCAATAGAGATATATAGAGAGAAAGTATGCACCATAGCTTTTGATTAACGTCATCCTTAGCTTACGTCGCAACCTGGTAACTGAAGTTGTTAATTAGAGAGTATCATTTTTAGATGTGTTTAAACAGATCTTCAATTCGGAATTCGTCTGCTGACATAATTTGTTGCTGATCTCTATTCGAAATAAGTAAATAAGTAACTTGCTTTGCAGTATTTCATGTTGTATTTAGTAAGAATTTATCAAATAAAGTGCTTTATTAAACTGCTAGTAATGTGCTTTCCTTACTTCCCTATTTTCGGTTGCAATTCTGGTCATAATTAACATGTACGAGTTTAATCCTTCAGCAAGTAATAGAAGGAATGTCGAATGAGTGCGCATAACTGAAATAAAATTCGCGGCGACCTTACAATTAATAATAACAGTTCAAGATTAACAGGAAATATTAGGAACTTACAACTTTTGAAGGCAAAACCTCTTCGACATCCAGCACAGAAAGAATGAAGTTTTGTAAGGGATACCTGTTTAAAACCGTAAAATGTAAAAAGCCTCATTCATTACAATCAGTGTAATTAGTGATCGATTTTAAGTCAAATATTAAAGGCAAGCATGTGGTTTAGTCATTTCGAGCGAACTACAAGGTCTTATATATATATATATATATATATATATATATATATATATATATATATATATATATATATATATATATATATATATATATTCATCTTACTAGTTAAACAAGGGGGGAACGTTGTATGAACAAGAAGAAATTCCAGTTCGATAAGAAGAAAAAAGAGAAACAAACAAACCAGTGTACATAACTGGAAGATATTTGTTGTTATGTAAATGCAGACGTATCTACGGCATATACCCATTTCACAACTAAGTTTGCATAATAGCAAGCTTTTCCTTTCGGTTGTAAAAATGGATGATCTGATGCACATGGATGCACTGGAAAAACTAACTGCTACTGCGCTAATTGTCATGTAGATTGAACGATTTTATTTGGCCAAATTTTCATCTGCATTAACTAATAGTAATACATACAAGTTAGTCTATTAATGAAAATATTTAAGTGACTTCACTTTTTCATCACTTTCACCCGTTCGGCGTGTATTATTACATGTAAGCTCATCAGATGACCAATTTTGTAATTTAAATTATATTTTTTAAGCTAAAACATTAAGTTCCTGGTAACAATTGTATATGTATGTGAGACAGAGGATGAGATTAGTATTATTAACGAGACTTTAACAATTTTAGTCATATCGCTACGATGTCTGCAGTGCGACAGTTTATAGTGATGCCCAACACTGATGCATCGTGCCAAAGACATGTATCATTATGTCCAATCCCTGTCACATAATCCTGACATCGGGTCCACCAGTTCTAACACTAACCTCTTAATGCGGAGCGCAAAGCGAAGCAGCTTCTAGTTCCATTTTTGTACGTCTCTGGCATGACACGGCCTGGGTTATACCACGCAACCTCCCCCATCCGAGGCGGACGCTCTAACCACTTATTAAACCGGACCGGAACGGTCATTGGTAAACGTAAAAGGCTTGACTAGTTCCTGAGAAAATGTGCGGACATGTACAATTGGGTCACAAGTAATATTGGATTGCGCTGAGCACATTCATTGTTTCACCCGTAAAGATGTTTTGGCCTACATCCTTAAAACTTGATAGATAACAGCTACATGTTGCCCCCTCCCCCCCCCGAAACAAATGAAAAAGAGCAACCTGCACCATGTTCTGCAGATGAGCCAAAAGGTATGTTCCACGTGCTGCAGTGGATGTCCACGATTACATAATTATATTGCAGTGAGTTCTAATTGGGGCAATTAAATATTATCCGTCCACTGCATGCCACAACGTGGGCAATACACAACGATCACGATGTTGTGTCTGTGACGATCACATCGTGAAAAGGAGCATGGTCCACCGTGGGAACGTGGATGCTCCGTAAAACACGATGCGTGTACTGTACATGTACATTACATTCATGTACTGTACATGAATGTAAGATATATGAAGACGTGATGTCACAACATACAGATTTGAAAGGCCGATCATCCTTGTATCCTAATTGAAAGCTTGGACAGGCCCCATCTATTTATTTTACAGGCAATGTTTTTATGCTGTCTGTAAATAGCATGCGCTTAGACTTGTGTAGCGTCTTTGATGATTTTTTTTTTTTTTTTAAATTTTATAGGCCAATTATATGTATTTGTCATATGCTCATTTTGTCTCTCGTGTATATGTCATCAGACCCCTTTAATATAAATATAATTCAAATGACCTCTCGCTACATGCTGGTACAAAATTCCTGACTGTGAGTACTCCTGTTTATATTGTAAAGACACCTTTTATCGACCGGAACATAATCAGTCAATATGTAGGACAGTGATATCCCAAACAGTTTGTGTTTGCAGTGGTGTAATATATATATAGGATTTAAATGAAATATTGTTGAAGGGCTATCAGTACTCACGTTTGAAATAGAACAACTGTTCGCGTACAATCTGCGAATCGGGCCAAGTTCAAAAAGTGAACATACAGTCATACGATAACTTGGTTACATTATCAGAAAGAAACATTATACTAAATTAATTTAAATTAATGAATAATGCTGGTAATGTTTACTGTCTGCTCCATTTGTTATATTTTATCAATATTTTGTAGTTTTATGGCACTTCTATTTTGGTGAGAACACCATTTACTTACATAGACAAAAGAAAGAGGCTTAAACTAGGAACACAGCAGCCAATATACGCTGATTATGAGTTCAGTAGTAATACGTTTGTCGATGGTATTGCTTTTATTATGAAATGCAGATTGGTTCGTAGTAAACTATATATTAACACAAGAATACCTGGTGAATGTATTCAGATTCATCTGTCTAATTATTGTACTCACTCGATATATTTCTATCACTAAGAAATTTCAAAGGCAGTGAAGTAATGCACTAATTTTAAAACCGTTACGAATAGAACATACAAAGGTGCAAATAAATTAATTAACAATAATCGCATGCTACTTGAGTAAACCCTATATGCAAGAATATAGGTAGCTTGTTTCTTTTGGTACGTTGAATCTATTCATTGGCCATTGTTTCACAATTTTCATTTTTGATCATGTTTAATATATTTAAACGTTAAAAAATAAAAGGCAGTTTCAAGTTAAAACCTTTTAGAATGGCGTCCAAAATGAATTCAGTACATGTTCTGCATGTAATCCAATCCTTTGTTGAGGATGAACTATACGCATATATTTAACACTACGTTCATTAACTAATGAAAACTTTGGAAATGTGGCATTAAGTTTGGGGTAGAATGGAATCTATGGGAATTTAATGTTACGCTTATGTTCGTTGGGCTGTTTAGAGACAACAACAACTCGGACATTTTAATGTGTAGCCTAATTACAGCCAAGAACAATATCACACAATAATATCGTAATAATAAGAATTAATAATAAGAATAGTATTGTCTTCTGTTTAAATTTCGTGGTTTATGTGGATACTGTTGTTCTTTATCTGATGCAACATGGTAAAAGTATACATCTTTGCTAGTAACATACCTTCCTTCCGAAAGGAGGTTATTATGTCATATTGAATAGTTTCTTGTCATTTGTTTATTTGTATACTTTCTGTTTATTTATTGAGTCCGCTTCATGCCATGTGAATCAAAGTATACGATTGTATGCATCTCAATTAATGTAACTTCCTTGAAACAAAAGATGGTCATTGTGGCATAACATTAATGTTTACTGGCAAAGCTTTTGATTGTGTGTTTAGGGTTTTTGTAGTTAGAATTATCATTATTATAAATTGCCACACCCTCCTCACAAACGTTGGCCACTGTGACCCATATATTTATACTTGGGTATATAATTTGCATTTGAACTTATTTCTCGAGCACTATTGGTGCAAGAATCATCAGGTTGTGTTAGGTCATTTTCATTAAAACGCGTTCATTAATACTTGTGTCTTTCGGCCATCCTGTCTACTCTTGTCTCCTATAAAGCCATGTGGTGAGACACCTTGACGAATGCTATAACCTTATTAAAAGTAAATGACGGACTGGAGTCCAATCTGAATTTTAATTGTTCATCCACTAATCATCAAACTAGATCATTTCTGGGTAAAATATGTCACGTTAATCGCTCATTCATATTTCATTCGATTAAGCTATGGAGCGTTGGAGTTAAGACCAAATAGGCCTTTTGCATGAACTGCACAATGTCCTATCTTGAGTAATGCAGCGTAGTGAGGGGTATTTGTTTCTCAACAGTAATTCATCGGTGCATTGATAGGTCACATGCTAGATATTATACGCTTCATTAACGTTGGTAATTTTGCCTTGTGTTAATTTTTCAGGATATGATTATATTAGAATCATGAGATGGCGTCATATGCATCTCTTCTAGTACTTAATCATTGTGACATATGATTCCTCCTTTTCTTAGCTTTCATTACATTTTGATCAACAAAGCTTTTCTATTGTTACGTACAGAATTTGCTACCTACAATAGCTCACGTGACATATATCTTTATAAGGATTACATCAATGTGTACTATATTTCTTTCTTCAATGATATGCCGAAATGTTCTGTTTCGAATTCAGTTACCGAGTTCTACTTATTTAAAGGGATACATGGATACACCTCTGTTAGCATAATCAAACAATGTCACTCAGAGATAATTGTATCCTTTACTCAGATATGTTAGCTAAACATAATCTGACAATTACGGCATATATTTTTATACCATACATATATCCTAGCCTACACAGCAGGTCCTTTGTAATCAGTTCAGATAAGGGAGGAGTCAATGTGTTTATTCAATAGTAAAAGTATGTTCCCGTATTCGTTATTATATCATTTATTTGGGTCACTTAACTTTATATGAGAACAGCAGAATGCCTCAATTGTAAATAATTATGACTGCTTCGAGTATATTACAATATGGCAGTTGTTAATAGATGAATTGCTCAATCAGCAGCCACTAGAACAATCTGTTTTTGTCTTTGTAAGGAAAAAGGAAAACACTAAAAGATAAAGTCTAAAAAAAAAATAAATCAGTTTTGAAGCCGCGAGCATAAACGAACAGGAAATGACATGTAAAATGTATTAACACCATTGCGGTTATGTATTGAAGTCAACCATATTCAGAGCTTTACACCTAGGGGCTTAAGGTGTTTAATCAACAGTAGCGTGAAGATTAATAGAAGTAATAATTATATTGCAAATTCAAGTGGTCATGGATTTAATATCCTTAGATTGCACGTTCAAGTGGTCATGGTTTTAATATCCTACCTATTTTAAATTTTGTAACGATATAATCAATGTACTTGTAACGGTAGGACTTAATGACAGTGTATAGTTTATGCAGTGCGCATGTGAAGTCAAATGAAAGAAATGTATGGCACAGTGGCCAAAAAAGCCTTAGCGAATCAACATTTTAAATTGCTATATGATACTCTCAACACTCTAATTGTGTCTGATCCATCTGAAAGTTAAATGTGTTTACTGCGTGATGCATGCTTTTCAAAGTCTAATCAGAGCAAATTACTGATGCAGAAACACTGATTGTAATAATGGATGTCATTCTAACGTTACTCAAATTATTTGACTTTCACGTCAGGTTGAGGGGAAGGATTAGTGCATAACAATATATAGAAATTAAGGAGTGGGTACATTACAACTGTACCGATGTGAACAAGTTGAAAACCTCAAGTGGTTTCAAGAAGTGTGAAAGGATGTATGGAAGGACTCACCGATGGTTGGACAGTATGATACTATTGGTCTCCCACATCTTGATTCACAACACTAATTGCATGTAGGTAAAATAAGTGTAGTCTTGTCTGATGACCAACATGCAAATTGACCCACACACAGCTCAAATCAGTGTTAATATTACATCATGTCAATGTCTAATATTGCTCATAAACAGGTTAAATTATACTTGTGGTTTTTTTAAAAATGTTTAGTGTACATATACGGAAATATAACATATTTTAAATATGAACACATTTTTCAAGAGTGCAAGCATCACATATATGTGTTATCTTATCGCTCTTAACGGGCACAATATCGCGACGGTAGAGCAATATTAGCGTCGTGTTGATTCAATTCACAATGTTTGTTTAATTCTTGGTGGATTGTGACAAGGTATTATGCTCATTACGTCTCCTTTATTGAGGAATAGTGACGTGATAGTTACTGTCTAATGCAATAATGTCATCTTCATTGTACCTACCGATCATTTTGCATGCATCGTATTCGTAAAAATGAAGGACATCCAGGAAAAATAAAATCTGTTGGGCAAGCTGCAAAGGGCTTTCGCTTCATATAAGAGAATAATGTATCTCTAATAACATGCCGAAGACATGCACATATTATTCTTTGAAGCTTTTTTGCTTAACTGTATTTTCATTTAAAATTTCGGGCCGAGTCTAGGAGCAACGTACATTTGTCAGCCCTCCGGTCATGAATTACTGTCCTAAGATCGTATTGTGACTTCTGTGTGGATATTTATTGCATCGTCATCGATAGTGTTTACTGTGTCAGCATCAAGATGAGATCATTTAAAACAATATTTACTTAACGTCGATATATAGAGTGTTTGAGGTCACTGGGAAAAATCTTCAGTAAACAGTTTTTATAATGTTATAAGACCAAACACAGGAAATCGATTCCATGAGTGAAAACGAGGAGTCTCCTGATATAACCCTCTTCCTCTTAACAGATCATTGGAGGATGATATAAAGTACCTGTGCACTAATGTACAACAATTCATTTTCGGGTGTGATAAAGACTATAAAGACCTTGCACGAGACAGTGT